>JALRMN010000026.1:252500-315000 GCA_024760905.1 Plotosus lineatus | reverse complement strand
ATCTCTTGTACTTGTTTTCTTGCTGAATTGTGTCTCGGGTTTTTTTTTTTTTTTTTTTTTTTTTTTTTTTTTTTTGTCTATCCTGGTTAGAGCCTTTTTGTCCTATTCATTGGAGTAAAACTTTGGTGCATTATTAAAATGAAAAATACATCAAAAACGAACATAAACTTTTCAGCAGCTGAAAACATCTATGAGGCAAGAATGGGACCAAAATCCAACATTAAAACTCCAGAAACTCAGATCCTTGATGTCTAGGCAGCTTAAAACTGTTTTGGAACAAAAGAGGAGACGTTACACAGTGAAAAACATGTCCCAACTATATTGGTACCTGTAGCAGGCATCACATTTTAATGTGATTTGAAAGTCCTTTACTTTTCAGTTTATTACGCACACACACACACACACACACACACACACACACACACACACACACACACACACACACACACACACACACACACACACACACACACACACACACACTGTCCTCCATAATTATTGGCAATCTTGGATAAGATGTATTCTTTAGCTTCTAATAAATTCAGGATTTTTTTTTCTAAATAATATAACACTACATTGGCAAAAATAGGAAAAGCCAAAGTTTATTAAAAAAAAAAAAAAAAAAAAAAAAGGTCTGTTGGGCTTTTTACACCAAAGTGGCGAGTGGCTCATTAGGACGGTGCTTCATCCCAGTTTCTGTAGCATGAAGCGACCAGGAGTTCAACTCCTCCTGGATGGGACACTAGTCCATTGCAGGTTACTTTCCCAGTATATTTTTACTGATACCCATTTATACTGCTGGGTGAACAGAGGCACACTTGTGGTTAAGACCTTGCCCAGGGGTCTTAGCACAGTGGGGTCTTAGCACAGAGGGCCTGACTGGGATTTGAACACACAACCTCCCAATCATGAGCACAGCACCCAGACCACTACGCCACCAGCCCCACAGAGTTTATTTCAAGTGGGAAAAAAAAAAATCCACATTAAGAAATTATTTTTTCACTTTAGATCATGTGTGCCACAATTATTTTCCCCCTGATGTGAATACTTTTTACAACCGCCTTTTACCAACAAAACAGCACCTAATCTTCTACTGTGGTGTTTAACAAAATGGGAGGATACAGAAAGAGGATCTTGGACAGTTTCCTCTCTGCACAATCTCTCTAAACCATCCAGCGACCTGGTCCTGTCCTCTACACTCTCCTCTTCAGCTCACTATACTGGTTTTCAATGGGGTTGAGGTCTGGGGAGTGAGATAGCCATGGAAGGAGCTTGATTCTGTGTCTGGTGAACCATTTCCATGTAGATATTGCCACATGTTTAGGGTCATTATCTTGTAGAGAAACCCAGTGATGACCCATCTTCAGCTTTTGGGCTGACGCTCGGATCAGATTTTAATTTAAAAGTGTTCATGATCCCATGCACCAAACAAGGTTCCCAGGACACAGCAAGGTTCCCAGGACAATGTCTCTGGAAGAGAAACAAGCCACAGTATCAATGAACCTTCCCCCCATTCTTCACAGTGGACATGAGGTGCTTTTCTGCGTTCTCATCTTGTGTGTTCCGCCAGAGCTGCTTAAAGTGTTTGTTGCCAAAAAGTTCTATCCTGGTTTCATCTGACCAAAGCACCCGGTCCCAGTTGAAGTCCAAGTACCGCTTAGTGAACTCCAGATGTTTGTGTTTATGACTAAGTGAGAAAAAAGGTTTTCTCTGCGTGCCTCCCAGCTTTGGATAACTTTTTATTTCTCTGACCATTCTCTTCACTGTTGGCAAAATAATCTTGCGTCCTCGTCCAGGCTTCTTTACCACTCTTCCGGTTGTTTTAAACTTCTTAATGATTCCTCTGACCATAAATACGGGCAGGGGTAGGCAAGTGGTGATTTTCTTGTAGCCACTGCCTGAGTTGCAAGGAATGACACATCCGCCTTACGAGAATGGTGTTTTCCTTTTTCTTTCCCGTGTTAAATAGCAGATAAGGGAAATGGCCTCGGTATCACGTCATATGTATACCCCAGAGAAACAGGAAGTGATTAATTACGAATTAAATGTTCCTAAATACTCTGATCAACTTTGAAAACTACTGAAGAAATGACAGAAATACTTCAATTATGTTTATTTCCTTGGAATTGTTGGGGGGCCAATAATTGTGGAACAGGTGATTTTATGAAAAAATATTTTCTTAGTAAGGTTACATTTTTCGACAATTGTCAGTGTAAGTGACAGTGAACTTCTGCAATAAAAAAGTGTAATTTACTTGAAGGCATTTAACACATCTTATTTTTATTTTATAATTTATTTAATTAGAATATATTATTATTATGGGGGACAGAAAACAAAAGCAGAGTTTGGTTCGTAAGAATCAGTGTGTGTGTATTTGTGTGTGTATTTGTGTGTGTGTGTGTGTGTGTGTGTGTGTGTGTGTGTGTGTGTGTGTGTGTGTGTGTGTGTGTGTATATACCTTATACATTTCGGTTTCTGCACCTACAGTAAGACAAATCAAAAGATGATGACTATTGATTGACAGATTGATTTGACTGATTGAGTGATTGATTGGTAGATAATTTACCTTTCTGAGTTTTTCTATGTTTAAGTGTAATGAAGACCAGGACAGGAAGAAAACTCATAATCATGATACCAAATAACACAGTCAACCAGAAGAACACATCAGAGACTGTACATTGGAGAAAACATGAAAGAAAAAATATCACACTCACTAAAACTGCGTCAAATTTTAACATAAAAATAGAACAATATAATAATAAATATTTGTGTGGGGGTGGGGGGCTTACCTATTGTTTTAGAATCAGATTGTATTTGCCTTCTACCTAAAAGATAATTAAATACATTTAAAAGAAAAACAAACAAACAAAAGTGATATACAGTTCAGTGCCCCTTCACTTTTCCATACCAAAAAGGAGAATTATTTATGTTTACACTGAAATTTGTTGTTTTAAAACACAAGAAATCAAGTGGATGACTCACTAGGTTTTGCTTCCAAGTATTTCACACACACACACACACACACACACACACGCACACGCACACACACACACACACACACACACACATTTATTTATTTATATATATATATATATATATATATATATATATATATATATATATATATATATATATATATGTCTATATATATATGTCTATATATGTTCCATTGGATTTGATATAAATTTACCTTTCACTTGTATAAAGGTTGAGTTGCTGAAGATCATTTGATTACTGTAGCTGCAGTAATAGAGTCCAGTATCAGAGACATTTACTGCAGTGATGGTGAGAGTCGAGTTCTTGTCCTGAACAGACATCACTATTCTCTCACTCTCAGTAAAGAAGTAACAGGGTTCTGATGGAGCTGACGTCCGAAACTTTTTACACCCAACAAGAAGTGGAACTGAATCAGTCGTGTGTTTAAACCAGAAGATGGAACCTGTATTAATCAGGTCATGTTCACACCAAATAGTGGCTTTATCTCCAACTTCTGCCTCCAAAGATAAAGAACTCAGCATCTCTGATAGTAAACCTGCAACACGCGCTCTCACACACACACACACACACACACACACACACACACACACACACACACACACACACACAATCAACCAATCAATTTATATATATATATATATATATATATATATATATATATATATTTTTTTTTTTTTTTTTTTTTTTTTTTTTTTTTTTGATGGGGGTGTTTTTTTAGTTTTATAAATTACATTTTTAAGAACAGTAAACAGAAGCAGACGCCTGTATTTTTTCAAAAGAACAAAAAGTGATGACTTTTAAGAATCAAGTGAAACAATCAACATTTCCAGCAGAACTGTGGCTGGTTCTGTAAGAGACTCGGTACATATTGTACTTGTAAAACTGCACAAACTGGATTTGATGCTCTTCTATTTTTATACAAAAAGTTATCAACACACCTAATATTTAATAACTTTCATTTAAGACTGTTTACGGTGTTTCATTTTTTTTTATTTTTTTTTTTTTATCTAGAGGTGTTTAATTAAATGTCATTCTTTTAATGTAAATATAAGACATCGGTCTTCCACACCATCCTTTTGATTGTGCTGAACAGTTTTGGACAGTACTGTATATACTGTACAAATTAAGGGAAATGTATGAAGGGAATAATGAATATTATCACTTACCCATAGCACAGAGAAACACGGGCAGAATATCAAACTGATTCATTGTGTGTCTGCCGAGAAACAAGGAAACACGTGCTTATTCTTGTAGAAAGTGTGCGTATTGATGTGGCATGTCATGCTTAACCCCGCCCCATTCAATATAAACCTTAAACAAATCTCCAAAACAGATCTCATGATCTCGATAGTTCTTCTGACACAGATACAAGTCAGGAGTTCATCTTGCATTTCTTTAGAAGTTTGTTGATTAAATAGTCATTCATATTAACTGTCGTACACTGATTGTTATAAATACTGTATTATTTTATAATAATAGTATTTGTAAGCCTCTCCTTGAATCGCCACCTTACCATGAGGAAGGGTTTTGCGAATCCTAATGTCGGAGAAGCTATGCTGTCAGGGACATTATGTCTCTGGGATCTGTATGTCATAAAACAGCTGCGAGAATTTTGTGTCGGAAAGCAGAACTTCTGGAAGATGTGTTAGCAGACGACGCTTGACAAACATGGAATTCTGTGACTCTATTGTAGAAAAGACACAAACATCAGAAGTTTGTAACATTGGTTTTCAAGTGGTGCCCTGGCAAATCAAGGGGCCCTTGAAAATAATTTATTTTGTCAAGTACTTTGCAAAGCATCCAAGCCTCCATATGAATGATGATCTCAGGGCTCTGGATGTTGTAGTCTTGGTTGACATGTCTTTGCAACATTATGTGGTCATTGGGGGCCATATCTCTGGATTCGCAAACCAGGGTGGCAGTTCCCCTTTTTAAAAAGGGGAACCAGAGGGTGTGTTCCAATTATCATGGAATCACACGTTTCAGCCTACCTGTGTAAGAGTACTGGAGAGGAGTACCTTGGATTCAGGAGGAACAATGTGGTTTTTATCCCGACCACAGCACTCTTAACTATCTCTATACACTCTACAGGATCCTGGAGGTGGCATGGGAGTTTGCCAATTCTGCCCACATCTGTTTTGGGGATTTAGAGAAGGCTTACGACCATGAACCTCGGGCTACCTTGTGTGGTGATCTCCAGGAGTACACTGCACCAGAGCCAGAGCTTGACCGTATTGGAAACAATTTGGTAAGAATGCATTTCCTGTGAGGGTTGAAGTCTGCCAAGGCTGTCATTTGTCACCAATTTTGTTCATAATTTTTTTGGACAAATTTTCTAGGTGCAGCTGAGGTGTTGAGTGGTTCTGGTATGCTCGCTATCTGATCTTGTCTTTGCTTTTTTTCTGATAATGTTGTGAAAAGAGTGGGAAGCACCCTTCAGGTCAGGAATGAGGTCATACCCCAAGTTTAAGAGTTTAAGTCTCTCAGTACCGGATGGAGTAGGAGATTGACAAGTGGATTGGTGCAGTCTCTGCTAGAATGCAGAGGCTGTACCTGACCGTTGTTGTGAAGGTGCTGAGCCGGATGGCAAAGCTCTCAATTTACCAGTCGATTTACATTCCAACCCTCACTTATGTTCATGAGCTTTTGGTAATGACCGATTGAACAAGATTTCAGATACAAGGGACCTAAATGAGCATCCTTCGGCATCCGCTGCTTCTCCGTATTGACATGAGTCACTTGAGCTGCCTTGGGTCTCTGGTTAGAATGCCTCCTGAATGTCTACCTGGTGTGGTGTTTCGGGCATGTCCAACTGGGAGGGGACCCCTGAGTTGATCCAGAATATGCTGGAGTGAGTTTTTCTCTCACTTGTTCTGGGTATGCTTTGATGTGTGCCCACCCCCGGAAGAGCTGGAGGAAGTGCCAATGACGATGATGTTTGTAAGTAAATGACTGGGGTCCTACACCGACAAAACCAGGCATCAAATGAAAAGAATGCATTTAGTTTTCTCTCTTCCACATGTTTGTCATCCAAGCAGCACCACTCCCTTCCACAAACAGATAGACTATTTCATGGCATGTAAAACCTCACAATTTATTACTTGGTTATTTTTGTTTTGTTTATTTTGCAAAAATGACAACCCTGTTGACGGGAGAAAAAAAAAAAAAAAAACTTGACTACGAGGCTGGACAACTGGCTAAGAGAGAAGGACAGATCCTGGGAAGAGCAGACTAGTCGATCGACCAACAGTCTTTGCATTTACTGCACAGAAAAGGGGCATTACCTTGTCCTGTGCCCAGCATGGCGGGGTCCGATAGCTAGGTGAGAAGCAGCGATGAGAAAACCCTCCAAGATGCCCGGGAAGCACCTGCAACTTCAAGGTATGCTGCACTCCACACAACGCACCCATTCAGTCGATGTATTCATCGACTCAGGCGCCGATGCTAATTTCATCAATTCAGGGATGGTTCAGCTCCACAACATACCTGTATCTCTTCTTCTTCTTCTTCTTTTCCTTTCGGCTGTTCCCTTCAGGGGTCGCCACAGCAAATGATCTGCCTCCATCTCTCCCTATCCTCTGCATCTTCTACTCTTACTCCAACGACCTTCATGTCTGCCTTCACCGCATCCATAAATCTTCTCTTTGGTCTTCCTCTGGGCCTTTTGCCTGGTAGTTCCAACCTCAGCATCCTACGACCAATATACTCACTATCCCTCCTCTGTACATGTCCAAACCATCTCAATCTAGCCTCTCTGACTTTGTCTCCAAAACATCTAACATGTGCTGTCCCTCTGATGTACTCATTTCTGATCCTATCCATCCTCGTTACTCCCAAAGAGAACCTCAACATTTTCATCTCTGCTACCTCCAACTCTGACTCCTGTCTTTTTTCCCAGGGCCACTGTCTCTAAGCCATACAACATTGCTGGCCTCATCACCGTCTTGTACACTTTTCCCTTAATTCTTGCCGATACTCTCCTATCACACATCACACCGGACACTTTTCTCCATCCATTCCAGCCTGCCTGCACGCGCTTCTTCACCTCTTTTCCACACTCTCCATTGCTCTGGATTGTTGAGCCTAAGTACTTAAAATCCTCCACCTTCTTTATCTCTGCCCCCTGTAACCTCAAAGTTCCTCTTGGGTCCTTGTCGTTCACACACATGTATTCTGTCTTACTAAGACTAACCTTCAATCCCCTCCTTTCCAGGGCATACCTCCACCTCTCTAGATTTTCCTCCACTTGGTCTCTGCTCTCACTACAGATCACTATGTCATCTGCAAACATCATAGTCCATGGAGATTCTTGTCTAACCTCATCTGTTAGCCTGTCCATCACCATAGCAAACAAGAAGGGGCTGAGAGCTGACCCTTGATGCAGTCCCACCTCCACCTTGAACTCTTCTGTCACACCGACAGCACACCTCACCACTGTCTTACATCTATCATACATGTCCTGCACCACTCTAACATACTTCTCTGTCACTCCAGACTTCCTCATACAATACCACAGTTCTTCTCTCGGCACCCTGTCATATGCTTTCTCCAGATCCACAAAGGCACAATGCAGCTCCTTCTGACCTTCTCTGTACTTCTCTATTAACATCCTCAAAGCAAACACTGCATCTGTGGTGTTCTTTCTTGGCATGAAACCAAACTGTTGTTCACAAATGCTGACCTCTGCCCTTAGTCTTGCTTCCACTATTCTTTCCCATAGCTTCATTGTATGGCTCATCAACTTTATCCCTCTGTAGTTGCCACAACTCTGTACAACCTCCCTTGTTCTTAAAAATGGGCACAAGCACACTTCTCCTCCATTCCTCTGGCATCTGCTCACTTTCTAAGACCTTGTTGAATATTCTTGTCAGAAAATCTACTGCTACCTCCCCTAGACACTTCCATACCTCAACTGGTATGTCATCAGGGCCAACTGCCTTTCCACTCTTCATCCTCTTCAATGCCCTCCTCACTTTTCCCTTACTAATCTTTGCTACTTCCTGCTCCTCAACGGTCACCCCTTCTACTCTTTTTCTCTCTCATTTTCCTCATTCATCAGCTCTTCAAAGTACTCTTTCCATCTTCCCAGCACACTTCTGTCATCAGTCAATACATTTCCCTCTCTGTCCTTTATCACTCTAACTTGCTGCACGTCTTTCCCATCTCTATTTCTCTGCTGTGCTAACCTGTATAGATCATTTTCTCCCTCCTTACTGTTCAACCTATCATACAAGTCATCATACGCCCTCTGTTTGGCCTTTGACACTGCTACCTTCGCCTTACGCCGTGTCTCCCTGTACTCCTGTTTACTCTCTTCGATCCTCTCAATGTCCCACTTCTTCTTGGCTAACCTCTTCTTTTGTACACACTCCTGCACTTCCTCATTCCACCACCAAGTTTCCTTATCTACTTTCCTTCCAGAGTACACACCAAGTACTCTCCTACCGGTCTCCCTGATCACATTGGCTGTGGTTGTCCAGTCCTCTGGAAGCACTTCCTGACTACCCAAAGCCTGTTTCAACTCCTCCTTGAAGACAACATGACACTCTTCCTTTTTCAGCTTCCACCACTTTGTCTTCTGCTCTGCCTTTGCCTTTTTCACCTTTCTCACCATCAGTGTCATCCTGCACACCACCATCCTATGCTGTTTGGCAACACTCTCACCCACTACTACTTTGCAGTCACTGACTTCCTTCAAATTACATCGCCTACACAAGATGTAGTCTACCTGTGTGCTCTTACCTCCGCTTTCATAAGTCACCCTATGCTTCTGTTTCTTCTTGAAGAACGTATTCACCACAGCCATTTCCATCCTTTTTGCAAAATCAATCAACATCTGTCCTTCTGTGTTCCTGTCCTGGATACCAAACCTGCCCATCACTTCCTTGTCCCCTCTGTTGCCTGCACCAACATGTCCATTGAAGTCTGCTCCAATGACCACTCTTTCACCTCTGGGGGTACTCTGCATCACTTCATCGAAGTCACTCCAGAATCTCTCCTTCTCTTCTAGCTTACATCCTGCCTGTGTGGCATAAGCACTAACAACATTGACCATCACGCCTTCAATTTCTAACTTGAGACTCATCACTCTGTCTGACACTCTTTTCACTTCTAGAGCATTCCTGACAAACTCCTCCTTCAAGATGACTCCTACTCCATTTCTCTTCCCATCCACACCATTATAAAACAGTTTAAACCCTGCTCCTAAGCTTTTAGCCTTTCTACCTTTCCACCTTGTCTCCTGAACACACAGTATGTCCACCTTCCTCCTCTGCATCATGTCAGCCAGCTCCCTATCTTTTCCTTGCATAGTTCCAACATTCAAAGTCCCTACTCTCAGTCCTAGGCTCACGCATTTCCTCTTATCTCTCTGCCTACGGACACGCCTCCCGCCTCTTCTTCTTCGACGTCTTTGACCAACAGTAGTCCAATTTCCATCAGCACCCTGTTGGTTGACAGCACTGATGGCGGTCGTTGTTAACCCGGGCCTCGACCGATATAAACTTGAAACCCCCAAGGAGGTAGTAGCCATTGATGGCCGACTCATAGCTCATGTTACGCACAAAATGAAACCTGCCAAGCTCAGTCCCTCTGGGAATCACCATTAGTGTTTGGAGCTGTTTCTCCTCTCCGCTCCTCTCTCTCTCCCCCCTAGTGCTGGGGTGGCCATGGCTGCAGACCCAGAATGCCCACATCAACTGGCGTGCCCTCACCATATGCAGTGCCTACTGGCGGCCATACCCCCCCCCCCCAAGTTTCACAAACCCTGGTTGACCTTGGAGGTATGGACTTGGCTGGCATCCTGAGGGAATACCATGATCTGAAAAAGGCGTTCACATTAACCAGTTGGGTATCTGGTGAGAATGCCTCCAGAACATCTATCTGGTGTCACATTTTGGGCATGTAAACGGGAAGAGACCCCGGGTTCGACACAGAACACACTGAAGAGACTGTATCTCTCAGCTAGCCTTGAATGGTTTGATGTCCTAGCAGAAGAGCTGGAAGAAGTGGCTGGGGAGAGGGATGTCTGGATCTCATTGCTTAAGTTTCTGCCTGATGACCTAACTCCGGATTAAGAGGAAGATGACAGTTATGATGATGATGATGATGATGATGATGATGTATATGCAGGTAGGTGCTATGTTTTCTATATTGTAATGAATAAATAATATGTATTAAAAAGTATAATGGCAGCACAGTGGGGTAGTGGTTAGCACGCCATCTCACGGCAAAAAGGTCCTGGGTTCAATTCCCAGTTTGGCTGTTTCTGGGTGGAGTTTGTATGTTCTCCCTGTGCTTCTATGGAGTTCCTCTGAGTATATGATCCCCCCCCCCACACACACACACAGTCCAAAAACATGCACAGTAGGATAATTTGCTATTCCAAATCACTACTAGGTGTGTGAGGGACGGCCTGCCATGGGCTGACGAACACACCAGGGTGTACCCCACCCTAACCCAGAGATGGCTAAGATAGGTTCAGGCCTCCTCACAACCCTAGTCAGGATTAGGATGGATATGATCATGAATAAAAGTTTCAATATGGTTAATAATGTTGTGCCTGGAGCATATGCGTCGGACCCAGAGATGCAGGAGACCGTGTAAGAAGATTTTATTTTGCACTTTGGAAAATCTAAATCACTGGAAATAATTAATCGATGAAAACTCGTCAAGCACAAAGCAGGATACCAGAGAGATAGCAGAAAAACGGAAGCACTGGGAAGGACAATCTTCTGACGTCGGAGGGAAGCGCGCCACTCCTATTTATAGCTCGCTGATTGCTGAATGGAA
Source organism: Plotosus lineatus (assembly GCA_024760905.1). NCBI lineage: Eukaryota > Metazoa > Chordata > Actinopteri > Siluriformes > Plotosidae > Plotosus > Plotosus lineatus. Next base: position 304,212 of record JALRMN010000026.1, on the reverse strand, counting down.
ACAGGTGCGCTCTCTGGACCTCGCCTGCAGGTAGCAGCCACGCCCCTATCCAGCACTTGCTTGCAATGAATGAAGAGAAAGTTAACACCTCCAGTCAGCACAGACCATAACAAATAATACCTATTTTATTAAACTTTATTGATTAAACTTTATTTATTAAACTTTATATTTATTATTATTATTTTTTTTTACATTTTTCTACACTTTTTTAAAAACCGACGTATAATCGAAAACGACTCAAAATGACTTAAGCCGAGGTATACCTGTATTAAAAAAACAAACAAACAAACAAACAAACAAACAAAAAAATTAAACAAGACAATAAACAGTAGTGTGTACTACTCTATAAATGTTGCCTATTTGTTTCATGTCCAGATATTTCTTTCATCATTTAAAAAAATCTATCAATTTTTTTTTTTTTTTTTTGCAAAATGAGCAGTGGATAAAAATAGTGTGCGGGAGATGCAGGTGGTCAAAAGCAGATAAACCACAAATGAGTTAGAGATGGAAAGGTGAGCTTCATGTGTGCCAATGTACCAAGTGTTAGTTCTGTGGTTGGAAAATAATCGTGTGATGAAAATGGGCAGTTGCTGCGTGTATTGGAAATAAGAGCTGTGGTTTCAGAGATTGCTTTCTGTGACTGAATAACAGTTTAAACAAAAGGGAAAATGTAGTCGGTTATAATTTTGACTGCATTTAAGTGTAAACAGTGGGAGGATTCAGATCCCAATCAGTTTGCAAAATTGATGAATATTATAACTTATTGATGAATATTATAACCGGTAGGAAATTTGTCTTTACAGTTTGCATTTTATATTCTGACAAAAGTTTTATGCCGGATGCCCTTCCTGTCATAACCCTCTGCATGCGGTGTGAGAGAGGACAATTGTTTGTGCCCCCCATCACGGCTGCATTGACACTTTATTCTATAACAGCAAAAAAAAAAAAAGCATATTCCTTAGGGTCAGACGCGCTCCATCTGGTATCACACCCCCGATAATATACGGCAGTGGTGACCAGGTGGTAAGGTGCAGGATTGATGATCCGAAGGTTGGGGGTTCAATCCCTACTGTAAACGGTTGTTACTGGTGTCCCCCAGTGCAGCGAACTGGGTTATCATAATCCGGCCACGTGTCTCACTGTCTATGGTGTGACGCATGTAAAAGAACCATTGCTGACTTTTGACAAGAGTAGGCTGCATGGCCGTCAGTGTATTTCTGCCCTGTGATGGCCTGGCGAGCTGTCCAGGGGTGTACACTAGCCTCACCCAGTGTTGACTGACATGGGCACAAGCCTCCCTGTGACCCTAATTAGGATTAAGCGGTCCAGAAAATGAATGGATGATAATACAGTCGGCCCTCTACTTAGGAAACCCTCTAGGTACGAAAAATCCAGATTACGAAAAACATTTTCCAAAATTTTCACCTTCTTTTTACGAAAACACCCTCTTTTAACTAAAGTGCCAAATGCTGAATAACAAAATATAACGCCAAAACCCCTCTACAATCGTGATGATATTGAAACAGAAGGAGACCTTAAAGCAGTGACGGAGGTGATTATTTGGGCATGAAATTGAAGAGAAAGAAAGAAAGAGCATGAAACAGCATGAAAACAGAGTTCTCTATGGGACAAGAACGCCGATCTCGCAAGGAAGCAAGTTAATATTGAATCAGGACCTCTGATATTTTAAACAGGTACTGTAATTCTGCTTTATATACAACATCCCTTCCATTTAAACATTTAAACACAATTGTTCTGTCAGCTGTGCGATGCGTGTGGGCAGAGCCCACATTCGGCAAAACACACCATAGAGACAGTTTTGTTTGTTTGTGTGTGTGCGTGTGAGAGAGAGAGAGAGAGAGAGAGAGAGAGAGAGAGAGAGATACTGCCTACAGAGTCAGTCAAAGATGAAAGGAGGCATTCTTTACTCTCTTTCGAGAGTGCACATTGCAGCTTTTACTATCCGTTTTATAAGTTGCTTAATTCAGTAAATGTTTAATAAATGTGGCACGCTCCATCGAATGTGAGCAAAATGCGGCTCATCTGGACCTCCGATCCCTCAAGGAATCAAGTTAAAGTTGAGTTTGGACCACAGATCTGTCAAGCAGGGAATACACTTTGAATTCCCCATCTTAAAATGCTCCGGCATCCTGCGTGTGGGCGGAGCTCACATTCAGCAGAGTGTGCCATGTGTACTGTGTGTGTTAATTAAACTGTTTAATAATGGTTTATTTCATAAATATGCTAATAAAATGGTTTAATATGTTAATAAAATTTTTAAATGATTTAATTAATAATTTTCTTTTACTTTTAACACATATTTCATACAAAATTGGTGCACTTTTATCATTTTTAAAGGGGTAGTCTTGGGAGCCTTGGAACAATCACACGTTTTACATGTAAAATGTGCCTCTACTTACGAAAATTCCAAGCTACGAAAAAGGCTCTGGAACGGATTAATTTCACAAGTAGAGGGCCGACTGCATTTTAAAATGGCCAAGCTCTAACGTGAGTCCCAGTGAAAAGTTATGCAGAGACAATCAGTGCACTTATGGAAACGCACCAACATCCCAGAATTGAAGCTCTTCTGATCAACAGTTACAACAAATGTTTAATTAGTTATTGCTGCCCATGGGGGGTCACACCACAAATTAAACACAAAGTTTCACATACTTTTCACACTCAATCATGGGTTATATTTTAACATACACACACACACACACACACACACACACACACACACACACACACACACACACACACACACACACACACACACACAGTGTGTAAACGGTTAAACTAGCAGCATCCAGATGGACTAGTGCAATTTGAATGGAAGGAAATACAGTATATGAAGGGAGTGGGGCAAATGAGTGCAAATGGTGCAATAGATCCACAAGTGAGCAGTTACCCATTGCTTACTGTCTGTGTGTGTGAAACTTAAGGTCTGCTGGAATGTGAAGAAAGACATGATTCCATTGCAATTCAGTCAAAGAAAATCCCATATGATCAGTATTATGTACTTTAGAAACTTAATATGAGTATTGTATGAGTATTGATATTTTTCTCTGCATGCAAAATTCGATTATGAAATTTTTTTGATCATTTGATTTGTGTGTAATCTTGTCTGGACTCGACATGCTGGATCGTGGGCTGTTAGTTTTGTACGAAAATTGGTCAAGACCTGAAAAATACTTAAATGTTTCACATCTTTTACATATAAACAAACTGATGATGATGATGCCAGTTGTAATGATGAAGATTTTGATGTTGATGAAGAAGAGGAATCTGTTAATAAAAGTGTGATGACTGGTGTTTGTGAAGATGTGATTTTATCTGCTGAGCAGGATATAGATGAAGATGATGATGCTGAGGGCGGAGTTGATGAAGCTGACTTGTATAAAGAGATCAGAGAGTTTAGTTATATAGTTATTTTACTTTATTTTAGTTTACTTTATTGTAATATATATATATATATATATATATATATATATATATATATATATATATATATATATATATATATATATATATATATATATATTAGTTTTCTTTAATTTCAGTGTGATGCTTCTCATCAAGACAATTCTAACCAGGTGTGTGTTTTATAGTGGGCCGGGCAGCTTTAAGCCACTCATCAGTGATTGGGCAGACACCTGACTTAAATTGTTTGATAAAAATTGGTTTCAATTGCTCTTTAAGTCTCCTTATGCAGAGGGTTCAGTTACTTATTCCTCCCCCTTCTGTCATTGTTTGCATGCTATCCTCATTAAAATGTGAAAACCTATAAATGTTTGGGTGGTTTTAGTTAAAGCAGACACTGTTTTTTCATCTGTGTGATTTTTGACAAAGATCAGATTACATTTGATGGTGATTTTATGCAGAAATGTGAGAAATTCCAAAAGGTTCAGATACTTTTCCATACCACTGTAATGGTCAAAAAGATACATACTGATCTTATTGGAATAAACAGAAATGAAAAAAAAAAATACAGTAGGCCTTCCGGCGAATCGAGATAATCCGCGAGTTCTGTACCCGGTAGTAAAACCCCATGTATGACGTTACATACGCGAATGAATGTATCTATTACATGTGATAAAATATGCTTCTTAAACTCATTCTGCAGAAAGTTTTACTCATTAATACAGTATTAAAGTAGTAAAATGTAGTCATGATAAAGAAAAACTCATGAATTCTGTACTGTGATATTTAGTAATAAAATATATAAACATTATAAAGCATACTTTATCTATCTATCTATCTATCTATCTATCTATCTATATTTATATATATATATATATATATATATATATATATATATATATATATATATATATATAGAGAGAGAGAGAGAGAGAGTGTGTGTGTGTGTGTGTGTGTGTGTGTGTGTGTGCTGATCCAAAGGTTGGGGGTACGAGTCCCACTCTCCACAAGGTTGTCACTGTCCCCCCAGTGCAGCTAACTGGGTTGTCAAAGGCGGGCCATGTCTCTTACTGTCGATGGTGGGAGGCATGTAAAAGAACCATTGCTGACTTTCGTAAAGAGTAGGCTGCAAAGTCGTCAGCATGTTTCTGTCCCTTGCTAAAAAGGGTTGTGACAGGAAGGGCATCCGACGTAAAAACCCCATGCCAAATCAAACGTGAGAATCAGATGATTCGCTGTGGCGACTCCCGAGTAAAAGGGAAAAAGCCGAAAGGAAGACAGACTTATATAATGCTTATCAGACACCCACGAGAAGGAAGCATTAAAGTACATTATATTTAACTCTACTGTACTCTCAATAATCAACAATGGAGCCATGAGGCGGGTGGGCACTTACCAGTGTCTCTCCCCCTTATGCCAGTCCAAAGCCCGGAGAAATGCAGAGGGTTGCGACAGGAAGGGCATCCGGTGTCAAACTTTTGCCAAAATACAAAATGCAAACCAGAAAGACTAAACTCATACTGGATCGGTCGAGGCCTGGGTGAACAACGACCACCATCAGTGCTGTCAACCAACAGGGTGCTGATGGAAATTGGACTTCTGTTGGTCGAACACGTCGAAGAAGGAGAGGTGGGAGGCGTGTCCGTAGGTAGAGAGAGAAGAGAAAAAGCAAGAGTCTAGGACTGAGAGTAGGGACTTTGAATGTTGGAACTATACAAGGAAAAGATAGAGAGCTGGCTGACATGATGCAGAGGAGGAAGGTGGACATACTGTGTGTTCAGGAGACCAGGTGGAAAGGTAGCAAAGCTAAAAGCTTAGGAACAGGGTTTAAGCTGTTTTATCATGGTGTGGATGGGAAGAGAAATGGAGTAGGAGTCATCCTGAAGGAGGGGTTTGTCAGGAATGTTCTAGAAGTGAAAAGAGTGTCAGACAGAGTGATGAGTCTCAAGTTAGAAATTGAAGGTGTGATGTTCAATGTTGTTAGTACTTATGCCCCACAGACAGGACGTGAGCTAAAAGAGAAGGAGAGTTTCTGGATTGACTTAGATGAAGTAATGCAGAGTACCCCCAGAGCAGAATGAGTGGTCATTGGTGCAGACTTCAATGGACATGTTGGTGCAGGCAACAGAGGGGACGAGGAAGTGATGGGCAGGTTTGGTATCCAGGACAGGAACACAGAAGGACAGATGTTGATCGATTTTACAAAAAGGATGGAAATGGCTGTGGTAAATACTGTCTTCAAGAAGAAACAGGAGCATAGGGTGACTTATAAAAGCGGAGGTAGGAGCACACAGGTAGACTACATCTTGTGTAGGCGATGTAATTTGAAGGAAATCAGCGACTGCAAAGTAGTAGTGGGTGAGAGTGTTGCCAAACAACATAGGATGGTGGTGTGCAGGATGACGCTGATGGTGAAGAAGGTGAAGAAGGCAAAAGCAGAGCAGAAAACAAAGTGCTGGAAGTTGAAAAAGGAAGAGTGTTGAGTTGTCTTCAAGGAGGAGTTGAAACAGGCTTTGGGTGGTCAGGAAGTGCTTCCAGATGACTGGACAACCACAGCAAATGTGATCAGGGAGACAGGTAGGAGAGTACTTGGTGTGTCCTCTGGAAGGAAATTAGATAAGGAGACTTGGTGGTGGAATGAGGAAGTGCAGGAGTGTGTACAAAGGAAGAGGTTAGCCAAGAAGAAGTGGGCCATAGAGAGGAATGAAGAGAGTAAACAGGAGTACAGGGAGACACAGCGTAAGGTGAAAGTAGGGCCAAACAGAGGGCGTATTATTACTTGTATGATAGGTTGGACAGTAAGGAGGGAGAAAATGTATTTATACAGGTTGGCACAGCAGAGAGCTAGAGATGGGAAGGATGTGCAGGAAGTTAGATTGATAAAGGACAGAGAGGGAAATGTATTGACTGATGAAAGAAGTGTGCTGGGAAGATGGAATGAGTACTTTGAAGAGCTGATGAATGAGGAAAATGAGAGAGAAAAAAGAGTAGAAGAGGTGACCCTTGAGGACCAGGAAGTAGCAAAGATTAGTAAGGGTGAAGTGAAGAGGGCACTGAAGAGGATGAAAAATGGAAATGCAGTTGGTCCTGATGATATACCTGTGGAGGTATGGAAGTGTCTCGGAGAGGTAGCAGTAGATTTTCTGACAAGAACATTTAACAAGGTCTTAGAGAGTGAGCAGATGCCGGAGGAATGGAGGAGAAGTGTGCTGGTGCCCATTTTTTAAGAACAAGGGATACGTGCAGAGTTGCAGCAACTACAGAGGGATAAAGTTGATGAGCTATATGATGAAGTTATGGGAAAGAATAGTGGAAGCTAGACGAAGGGCAGAGGTCAGCATTTGTGAACAACAGTTTGGTTTCATGCCAAGAAAGAACACCACAGATGCAGTCTTTGCTTTGCGGATGTTAATAGAGAAGTACAGAGAAGGTCAGAGGGAACTGCACTGTGCCTTTGTGGATCTGGAAAAAGCATATGACAGGGTGCCAAGAGAAGAACTGTGGACTTGCATGAGGAAGACTGGAGTGGCAGAGAAGTATGTCAGAGTGGTGCAGGACATGTATGAGAGATGTAAGACAGTGGTGAGGTGTGCTGTCGGCGTGACCGACGAATGCAACGTGGAGGTGGGACTGCATCAAGGATCAACTCTGAGCCCATTCTTGTTTGGGATGGTGATGGACAGGCTGACAGACCAGGTTAGGCAAGAATTTCCATGGACTATGATGTTTGCAGATGACATTGTGATCTGTAGTGAGAGCAGAGAACAAGGGGAGGAAAATCTAGAAAGGTGGAGGTATGCCCTGGAAAGGAGAGGAATGAAGGTTAGCCTCAGAAAATTAGAATACATGTGTGTGTGAATGAGAAGGACCCAGGATGAAAGGTGATGTTACAGGGAGCAGAGATAAGGAAGGTGGAGATTTTAAGTACTTAGGCTCAACAATCCGGAGCAATGGAGAGTGTGGAAAAGAGGTGAAGAAGCATGTGCAGGCAGGCTGGAATGGTTGGAGAAAAGTGTCCGGTGTGATGTGCGATAGGAGAGTGTCAGCAAGAATGCAAGGAAAAGTGTACAAGACGGTGGTGAGACCAGTGATGTTGTATGGCCTAGAAACAGTGGCGCTGAGGAAAAGGCAGGAGGCAGAGCTCGAGGTTGCAGAGATGAAAATGCTGAGGTTCTCTCTGGGAGTAACGAGGATGGATAGGATCAGAAATGAGTACATCAGAGGGACAGCCCATGTAAGATGTTTTGGAGACAAAGTCAGACAGGCTAGATTTAGATGGTTTGGACATGTACAGAGGAGGGATAGTGAGTATATTGGCAGTAGGATGCTGAGGTTGGAACTACCAGGCAGAAGGCCTAGAGGAAGACCAAAGAAGAGATTTATGGATGTGGTGAAGGAAGACGTGAAGTTCATTGGAGTAAGAGAAGAAAATGCAGAAGACAGGGCGAGATGGAGACGGATGGTTTGCTGTGGCGACCCCTGAAGGGAACAGCTGAAAGGAAAAGAAGAAGTACTCTAAATAATCAACATAAAAAAAACATGAAGTGATCTTTTCCTTTTCGGCTTTTTAGTTTTTTCAGGGTTTTTCAGGGGTCACTACAGCGATGAAGTGCAATAAAATGATTTGATAATCTGGATAATCATACAGTTACAGCCCTGTGTATTTTCACATTAGTGGTTAAAATGCTTCTCAGTCGCCCACTAGAGGGAACCCTTGTACTGTTTATTGGACTGTTGAGGACATGAAAAACATGAAGTGTACAGTAATTCACAAACTGGATGCCAAAAGGAGAAACTTGACTTCTTTAAACATACTGTACTGTACTACAGAACATAAAATCTCACACAAACATCCTAAATATTAATTTAGGTACAGTACTGTACTGTAATAATAACAAAACATTTTAATACTGTACAGTACTATAGAACTTTACAAACAGTTCAGATTAATCGTCTTCAAGCACTTCAAAAGAAACTGTTGTTTCTTCAGGAGAAAATATTATTACTTCAGAAGAGACAGGAGGTGGTGTATTTTCTTCGAGTGTGGGTTGTGTAGAAGTTTTCTTGGCCTTTGTTAGGAACATGCTTATTGGCAGCTGGCTTTGTTGTTTTTTCATAGTGCTGAAAAGAGTTTGCAGATTTATGAATAAGTCCAGGTTTCATCATCCAGCCAGCAGCATTACCACACATAACAAGTGTTACTCGGTCCTTTTGCACTTTGAAACCCGGGGCTCTAATTTCGTCCTTCATGAGGAATGTTCTGGAAAGCATCTTTTTCTAAAACAACCCTGTCTCATCCATGTTAAATACCTGATGGATTGAAACATCATCATCATCATCATCATCATCATCATCATCATCATCATCTTACGCTTAGTTCAGGGTCGGGTCGTGGGGGCAGAAACCTAAGCAAATAGGTCCAGACGTCCCTCTCCCAAGACACTTCCTCCAACTCTCCCGGGGGGTCACCGAGGCGGTCCCAGACAAGCCGAGAGACATAGTCCCTCCAGCGTGTTTAGGTCGACTCCGGGGTCTCATCCCGGCTGGACATGCCCGAAACACCACACCAGGGAGGCGTCCGGGGGGCATTCTGACCAGATGATATCCGATGGCCACCAAACCAGAACCCCTCATCGCCTCGACTGCGCCTAGAAATTCTGTCCATAAAAATTATGAACAGAATCGGTGACAAAGGACAGCCTTGGCGGACTCCAACTCCCACCAGAAATGAATTCAACCTGTTGTTGCCAATAAGGACCAAACTTTGGCTCCGGTGATACAGCGACCGAATAGCTCGTAGCAATGGGTCCGGAACGCCGTACTCTCAGAGCATGCCCCACAAGATCGTCCGAGGGACATGGTCAAAAGCCTTCTCCAAATCCACAAAGCACATGTGGACAGATTGAACAAACTCTAATGCCCCCTCCAGAATCCTGTGGAGTGTATAGAGTTGGTCAAGAGTGCTACGGCCAGGACGAAAACCACATTGCTCCTCCTGAATCTGAGGTTCGACTATCGGTCGGATCCTCCTCTCATATACCCCTGCATAGGCTTTTCCAGGTAGGCTGAGGAGTGTAATTCCCCGATAATTGGAACACACCCTCCTGTGCCCCTTCTTAAAAATTTGGACCACCACCCCAGTTTGCCAATCCAAAGGTACAGCCCCTGATGACCACGCGATGTTGCAGAGACGTGTCAGCCAAGACAGTCCTACAACATCCAGAGCCCTGAGATATTCCGGGTGGATCTCGTCCAACCCCGGAGCTCGACCACTGAGGAGATTTTTGACAACCTCAGTAACCTCCACTCCAGTGAAGGGCGGACCCCCACCTGAACCCCCAGGGTCTTCCTCTTCCACGGAGGGCATGTTGGTGGCCTTGAGGAGGTCCTCAAAGTATTCCCTCCACCTCTCGATGACATCCCCAGTCAAGGTAAGCAGCTCCCCACCTCCACTGTAAACAGTGTTTGTGAAGTACTGCTTCCCCCTCCTAAGGCGTCGGATGGTGGTCCAGAACCTTTTTGAGGCCAACCGATAATCACTCTCTCGGCCCTCACCAAACTCCTCCCACACCCGAGATTTTGCATCTGCGACAGCCTCGGCTGCAGCACATTTGGCCTGCCGGTACCTGTTTGCTGCCTCGGGAGTCCCACAAGCTAACAAAACCCGATAGGCCTCCTTCTTCAGCTGGACGGCCCCCTTCACCGCAGGTGTCCACCACCGGATTCGGGAATTACCGCCACGACCAGCACCGATGACCTCACGGCCACAGCTATGGGCTGCCGCCTCAGCAATGGAGGCACGAAACATGGCCCATTCGGATTCCATGTCCCCCGCCTCCTCCAGGACGTGGTTGTAGCTCTGCAAGAGGTGGGAGTTAAAGGCCTCTCGGACAGGGGACTCCACCAAAGGTTCCCATCAGACCCTGATTACACGCTTGGGCCTGCCAGGTCTGGAAGGCAACCTCCCTCACCACCGAAGACAACTCACCACCAGGTAGTGATCGGTGGACAGCTGAGCTCCTCTCTTCACCCGAGTGTCCAGAACATATGGTCGCAAGTCCGATTACACGACTAAAAGGTCAATCATCGAATTGCGACCTAGGGTGTCCTGGTGCCAAGTGCACTTATGGGCACACGTATGTTCGAACATGGTGTTCGTGATAGACAAACTGTGATGAGCGCAGAAGTCCAACAACGAAACACCATTCAGGTTCAGACTGGAGAGGCCGTACCTACTGATCACACCCTTCCAGGTCACACTATCGTTGCCCACATGGGCGTTGAAGTCTCCCAAGAAAACGAGTGAGTCTCCCGAGGGAATGTACTCCAAAAAGGGTGAGTACTCTGAACTGTCATTTAGTGCATAAGCACAAAAAACAGTCAGGACCCGTCCCCCTGCCCGAAGACGGAGGGAAGCTACCCTTTCGTCAACCGGGGAAAACCCCAACATTTGGGCACCGAGACGGGGGGGGCAACAAGAATGCCCACACTGGCTCGCAGCCTCTCCCCATGAGCAATTCCAGAATAAAGTAAGGTCCAGCCTCTCTTGAGATGGATGGTTCCAGAGGCCAAGCTATGCGCTGAGCTGAGCCCGACTATATCTAGTCGGTATCTCTCCACTTCGTGCACCAAATCAGGCTCCTTCCCCACCAGAGAGGTTACATTCCATGTCTCGAGGATCAGAGTAAGTAGCTGAGGATCGGTTCGACAGAACCCATGCCTTTGGCTTCCACCCAACTCACATTGCACCCGACCCCTAAAACTACTTCCACGGGTGGTGGGTCCATGGGAGGGCGGACCCATGTCTCCTTTTCGGGCTCGGCCTGGCCAGGCTCCATGGGCATAAGCTCGACCACCAGACGCTCGCCTTCGAGCCCCTCCCCCAGGCCTGGCTCCAGGAGGGAACCCCGGTGACCCCCGTCCGGGCAAGGGAGACTGCTTCCATTGTTTCCTCTGAGATGGCATAGGGGTCTTCTTAATCACCCTTTGTCTGGACCTTCACCCAGGACCTGTTTGCCTTGGGTGACCCTACCAGGGGCATTATGCCCCCGACAACATAGCTCCTAGGGTCATGAGGTCATGCAAACCCCTCCACCATGATAAGGTGATGATTCAGGGAGGGGTTTGAAACACAGTATTTTAGTCATTCAAGAAAAGGATTAGGCACAAGTTATCCAACTGAAGTTAAAGTTAAAGTTGAGTATAGTCCCTAATAAATAAAAAAAAAAAAGTTGAATACCTGCTCTGGCTTGTTTCGATTTTCCATAACTGTCTTCGTTTCGGCTTTTTTCCCTTTTACTCGGGAGTCGCCACAGCGAATCATCTGATTCGCACGTTTGATTTGGCAGAGGTTTTTACGTCGGATGCCCTTCCTGTCACAACCCTTTTTAGCAAGGGACAGAAACACGCTGACGACTTTGCAGCCGACTCTTTACGAAAGTCAGCAATGGTTCTTTTACATGCCTCTCACCATAGACAGTGAGAGACATGGCCCGCCTTTGATAACCCAGTCAGCTGCACTGGGGGGAACAGTGACAACCTTGTGGAGAGTGGGACTTGAACCCCCAACCTTTGGATCAGCGATCCAGCGCCCTATACCACTAGACCACCACACCTTCCCTTTCGATTTTCCATAACGATTTGCTGAAATGCATCAGGATACAGTACATGTACTTCTCCGCAGCATGTGGATCTGCAGCTGCGCTTTCTCCGTCTGATTTTTCGATTCGAATCTGGTAACATTTTACAAAACCGACCCTTCATGGCTTGAAAAGGCTCTGCAGCTCATGTTGTTGCTGGTCCTGCTTGTGGTTCACCTTCGCTGCCTCTGCTGAATTGACAATATAAACTCAGTGCCTCCTTGCAAATCATCTTTGTGTCTAAAAGAATATTTTTCTTCCGTAAGTCTTGTATCCAGACTACCAAGGTGGATTCCATCCTGACAGTTCCCTTGTTTCTTACCACATTCACCTTGTTAGCACTTCCACAATAGCTCAATGCTATACTAGCTCTGATGGCCTTCTCTGTCCTCTTTATATAGCGGACTGTACTCTCATTTACTTTATAATGGCGCCCTACTGCAGCAAAACTTTTCCCTTCCCAAAGCATATCAAGTAATTCAACTTTATCATGCAGCGTCATTACTTTTTTAATGCGCCTCGGTGCCTTACCAGAAGCTAGAGAAGTTCTGCAGCATTTTGGTGGCATGACTGAGCTTCACTGTGCTTACTGTAATTAAAAACAGAAAAAATCCCAACAACACGTGCACAAAGTTTGCGCGAAAGAGTAAAAGGGGGTGGGGCATCAGCTCAACCAATCAGCAGAAAGGAGAACAGCCATTGGCTGAATTTGAATCACGTGCCGGTTTCTAGGCAGACCTCGTGTACTCAAACTGCGAGTGCAAAACCGCGAATAGTCAAGGGCCTACTGTAGTCTTTTCTTGTTCATTTTTGGGGGCTGACCACGGTAACTGATGGTTTTAAAAAGGGCGTGTTGCATTAAAATGAGGATGATTTCTCTTATCATCTCTTCCTAGACATGTTTTCTAAAAGTTTATATGCCTGAAGTGCATAAAAATGTTTGGTTGTTCAGGACTAATGATCTTGCAAGAAGTGCAAGTTTTGTGCTCATTTTTCTCTAAAACGTCTTTTGAAATTTTTAGTTGAATGCTGACACAAGAAATAACTCGCTCAATTTTCAAGGTATTGACAAACTTTTTGCTGCATTTTTCAGCTTTGGGCCTCCTCTATCTGACTGTGTAAAAAGCTCAATTTTCATATTTGGATCCAAGAACCTACTTTCGGTGGAGTGGCTCACACACGCATATATATATATATATATATATATATATATAAAGAGCTTGCTGACATGATGCAGAGGAGGAATGTGGACATACTTTGTGTAGCAAAGTGTGCTTGAAAGGTAGCAAGGCTAGAAGCTTAGGAACAGGGTTTAAGCTGTTTTTTCATGGTGTGGATGGGAACAGAAATGGAGTAGGAGTCATCTTGAAGGAAGGGTTCGTCATGAATGTTTTAGAAGTGCAGGATGTGAGCTAGAAGAGAAGGAGAGATTCTGGAATGAGTTAGATGAAGTGATGCAGAGTACCCCCCAGAGGTGAAAGAGTGGTCATTGGTGCAGACTTCAATGGACATGTTGGTGCAGGCAACAGAGGGAACAAGGAAGTGATGGGCAGGTTTGGTATCCAGGACAGGAAAACAGAAGGACAGATGTTGATTGATTTTGCAAAAAGGATGGACATGGCTGTGGTGAATACTTTCTTCCAGAAGAGAGTGGAGCATAGGGTGACTTATAAAAGTGGAGATAGGAGCACACAGGTAGATGACATCTTGTGTAGGCGATGTAATTTGAAGAAAGTCAGTGACTGCAAAGTGGTAGTGGGTGAGAGTGTTGCCAAACAACATAGGATGGTGGTGTGCAGGATGATGCTGATGATAAGAAAGGTGCAAAGGCAGAGCAGAAGACAAAGTGGAGGAATCTGAAAAGGAAGAGGGTCATGTTGTCTTCAAGGAGGAGTTGAAGCAAGTTTTGGGTGGTCAGGAAGTGCTTCCAGATGACTGGACAATTACAGCTAATGTGATCAGGGAGACAGGTAGGAGAATACTTGGCATGTCCTCTGGAAGGACAATAGATAAGGAGACTTGGTGGTGGAATGAGGAAGTGCAGGAGTGTGTACAAAAAAAAAAAAAAGGTTAGCTAAGAAGAAATGGGACATAGAGAGGACCGAAGAGAGTAAACAGGAGTACAGGGAGACACAGCATAAGGCGAAGGTAGCAGTGTCAAATTCCGAATAAAACATGGATGACAGGGTCAAAAGTTTAAACTGAGAAAATGTATCATTTTAAGGGGAAAATATGTTTAAATTTCATGTTGTCAACAAATCTCAAAAAAGTTGGGACAAAGCCATTTTCACCACTGTGAGGCATCCCCTCTACATCTTACAACAGTTTGCAAACGTCTGGGGACCAAGGAGACAAGTTTCTCAAGATTCCAAATAGACATGCTGTCCCATTCCTGTCTAATACAGCCCTCGAACTGTTCAATTGTCTTGGGTCTTCTTTGTTGCACCTTCCTCTTTATTATGTGCTAGATGTTCTCCATAGGTGAAAGATCTGTACTGCAGGCTGGCCATTTCAATACTCGGATCCTTTTCCTATGCAGCCATGATGTTGTAATTAATGCTGCATGTGATCTGGCATTATCATGTTGAAAAATGCAAGCTCTTCTCTGAAAGAGATGACGTCTAGATGGGAGCATATGTTGTTCTCGAACCTGAATATACCTTTCTGCGTTGATGATGCCTTTCCAGATGTGCAAGCTGCCCGTGCCACACGCACTCATACAACCCCATATCATCAGAGATGCAGGTTTCTGAACTGAGCGCTGATAACCACTTGGGTTGTCCTTGTCCTCTTTAGTCCTGATGACATGGCATCCCAGTTTTCCATAAAGAATTTCGAATCATGATTCGTCTGACCACAGAACAGTTTTCCACTTTGCCACACTCCATTTTAAATGACCCCTAGCCCAGAGAAAATGCCAGCACTTCTGGATCCTGTTTAGATATGGGTTCTTCTTAGAGTAGAGTTTCAGCTGGCAATGGCGGATGGCACAGTGGATTGTGTTCACTGACAGTGGTTTCTGTAAGTATTGCTGAGCCCATTCTGTGATTTCCCTTACAGAAGCATTCCTGTTTGTGGTGCAGTGCTGGTTAAGGGCTTGAAGATCACGGGCATCCAGTATGGTTTTTCAACCTTGACCCTTACACACAGAGATTGTTCCAGATTATCTGAATCCTTGGATGATGTCATGCACTGTTGATTATACTCTTTGCAATTTTTCGCTGGGAAACACATTTCTGATATTGCTCCACTATGTTTCTGCACATTGGGGGAATGGGTGATCCTCTACCCATCTTTGCTTCTGAGAGACACTGCCACTCTGAGAAGTGTTTTTTATTCTCAGTCATATTGCCAATGGACCTCATTAGTGGTAATTAATCTTCCAGCTGTTTGGTATACATGCAATTGACTTTTCCAGTCTCTTATTGCTTGTTTCTGTATGAACTTTTTTTGAAATTTGTTGACACCATGATATTTAAAATCAACATATGTTTCACTTAAAATTATACATTTTCTCAGTTTAAACTTTTAACCTGTCTATTTTCTAGTCAGAATAAAATATTGAAATTTGGCACTTCTGCATAACTGCATTCAGTTTTTATTCACAACTTGTATAGTCTGCCCACATTTTTTTTTTTTTTTTAAATAAAGTAAATTATCTTACTGTGCATGTTTTTGAACTGTGGGAGGGAACCGTATACCCAGAGGAAATCCACACAAAAACAGCCAAACTGGGAATCAAACCCAGGACCTTCTTCCTGTGAGATAGCATGCTAACCACTATGCCACTGTGCTACCATTATACTTTTTAATACATATTATTTATTCATTACAATATAGAAAACCTAGCACCTACTTGCATATACATCATCATCATCATCATCATCATCATCATCATCATCATCATCATCATAACTGTCATCTTCTGCTTAATCCAGACAGCAGAAGCTTAAGCAATGAGATCCAGACATCCTTCTACCCAGCCACTTCCTCCAACTCTTCTGGTCGGACACCGAGGCATTCCAGGACCAGCTGAAAGACACAGTCATTTCAGTGTGTTCTGTGTCAAACCCTGGGTCTCTTCCTGTTTGCATGCCCAAAATGTGACACCAGGTAGATGTTCTGGATGCATTCTCACCAGATGCCCAAGGAAGCTCAAATGGTTACTGTGAATGCTTCTTTCAGATTGTGGTATTCCCTTGGGACACCAGCCAAGTCCATTTCTCCCAGGTCAACCGGGGTTTGTCAAACTTGGGGGGGGGGGGGTATGGCCACCAGTAGGCAGTGCAGGAGGCAGTAGTCACTGCAACTGCGTATGGTGAGGGCATGACAGTCGATGTGGGGGTTGTGGGTCTGCAGCCACTGCCACCCCAGCACCAGGGGGGAGAGAGAGGGGCGTGACACGAGCTATGAGTCGGCCATCAATGGCTACTACCTCCTTGGGGGTTTCAAGTTTGTATACGGGTAGGTCGTGGAGCTCAACCATCCTCGAATCGATAAAATTAGTGTCGGCGCCTGAATCGATGAATAGATCGACTGAATGGGTGTGTTGTGCGGAGTGCAGGGTACCTTGAAGTTGCAGGCACTTCCCGGACATCTTGGGGGGGTGTGTTCTCTAATTGCTGCTCCTCCTACCTATTGGACCCCGCCATGCTGGGCACTGGGCAAGGTAATGCCCCTTTTCTGTGCAATAAATGCAGAGACCGTTGGTCAGTCGCCAATGTCTCCCCTTTGCCGTCAGCCTGGTGTGGCCCAGCTGGTGCTCATGAGAGTCGTCCTCTCTCGGAGGGGCGGATTGCGACGATATTTGAGGTGAGGCAGCATTGGGTTTCATGGAGGCACTCAAGGATGGTTGATGAGACTAGTCCACCTTCCCAGGATCTGTCCCTCTCTCTTAGCCAGTTCTCCAGCCTCGTATAGAGAGAGACAGAGAGAGAGAGAGAGAGAGAGAGAGAGAGGGGTGGTGGTCAAATGGGATAGGGCACTGGATCTCCGATCCAAAGGTTGATGGTTCGAGTCCCACTCTCCACAAGGTTGTCACTGTGCACCCCAGTGCAGCTAACTGGGTTATCAAAGGCCAGCCATGTCTCCCAATGTCTATGGTGTGAGGCATGTAAAAGAACCATTGCTGACTTTCGTAAAGAGTAGGCTGCAAAGCCGTCGGCATGTTTTCGCCCTGCGATGGCCTGGAGAGAAATTAAATGCATTCTTTTCATTAGATGCCTTGTTTTGTGGGTGTAAGACCCCGGTCATTTATTTACAATCATCACCGTCATCTTCTAATTAATCAGGGGTAAGGTCATGGTGCAGTGGCACTTCCTCCAGCTCTTCCTGGGGGACACACACGAAAGCATTCCCAGAACAACTTATCTTATACTACAATGTTAAAAATCCAAACCCCAACAATTATATTATTTTCAACAATTTGATTATTACACCCAAAATCATAATGAACCACCACAACCTTTCAAAGCTTAATCATTGGCCTAATTAATTTAAACTGAATTAAAATGGGCACCAGCCTCCCCTCCACCCTAATTATGATTCAGTGGTTCAGAAAATGAATAAAAAAATGAATATGTATTGAGGAATATTCAATTTAATTTTTTGGGCAGGGGTGGTCTAGTGGATAGGGCGCAGGATCGCTGATCCTAAGGTTGTGGGTTCGAGTCCCCATAGGGTTGTCACTGTCCCCCCAGTGCAGCTAACTGGGTTATCAAAAACGGGCCATGTCTCTCACTGTCAATGGTGAGAGGCATGTAAAAGAACCATTGCTGACTTTCGTAAAGAGTAGGCTTTCAAGCTGTCAGCGTGTTTCTGTTCCTTGCTAAAGGGTTGTGACAGGAAGGGCATCCGACGTAAACACCTATGCCAAATCAAATGTGTGAATCAGATGATTCGCTGCGGTGACTCCCGAGAAAAGTGAAAAAGCCGAAAGGAAGAAAGAAATCATTCATTCATTTTCTGGACCGCTTAATCCGAATTAGGGTCACAGGGAGGCTGGTGCCCATCTCAGTCAACACTGGGTGAGGGCAGTGTACACCCTGGACAGCTTGCCAGGCCATTGCAGGGCAGAAATACACTGACGGCTATGCAGCCTACTCTTGTTGAAAGTCAGCAATGGTTCTTTTACATGCGTCACACCATAGACAGTAAAACACGTGGCCAGCCTATGATAACCCAGTTCATTGCACTGGGGGACACCAGTAACAACCGTTGACAGTGGGGATTGAACCCCCAACCTCTGGATCATCAATCCTGCACCTTACCACCTGGCCACCACTTCCATTTATTTCCTTTATTTTTAACCCTTATATGGCAGAACAAATTTGGTGCATACCACTTTCAATTGAGTTTCAGTTCACAGACAGATCACCTGAAAGTTTTTCTTTAAAATTGGCTGCTATAAATCAGAATTCATTGTTCCATTAATAGCATGTCATCATGATCCAAATGCAGCGAAACAAACTCCTGCTGGAATGTAACGCTTCCCATCCCAAATCATAAAACAATTTCTTTTAACCAAAAAGTTCTATTTTGGTCTCACCCATTCAAAAAATATTTTTCCAATAGCATTCTGACCTGCCCAAGTGATCTTTTGCAGACAGGCAGCAATGTCTTTTTGGAGAGCAGTGGCTTCCTCCTTGCAACTCTGCCATGTACAGAGTTCAGTGTTCTCATATGTGTTCCCATCAGGCGAAATTGGCGCGACAGAAGCTAAAATTATATTAGATTGGCATATGGAATTATTGATGCTGTGCCAATGATTTTTTCCCATCTTTGTTTTAAGTGCCACAATCTACAACTTGTTCATAAATTATGTTAAAAAGCGGTGGCATCGATCGGAAATACACCAATTCACGAATGAAATATTATGAAGAAGTCTGGTTCTCATACTACCAAGGTCCCATTATGTTATATGCACAAGGAATGCATTCTATGAATGTATACAACCATAGAAATGCAGCAATGAGGTGGCGGGGGCACTAACCAGTGTCTCTCCCCCTTATGTCAAAGTCCGGAGAAATGCAGAGGGTTGTGTCAAGAAGGGCATCCGACGTAAAACCAATGCCAAACTTTTATGATGCAAATCAGAAATATTGCCCCCATACCGGATCGGTCGAGGCCCGGGTTAACAACGACCGCCATCAGTGCTGTCAACCAACAGGGTAGTGATGGAAATTGGACTACTGGTGGTCGAAGACGTTGAAGAAGGAGAGGTGGGAGGCGTGTCCATCGGCAGAGAGAGAGGAGGAAAGGCATGAGTCTAGGACTGAGAGTAGGGACTTTGAACGTTGGAACTATGGAAAAAAGGTAGAGAGCTGGCTGACATGATGCAGAGGACAAAGGTGGATATACTGTGTGTTCAGGAGGGTTTGTCAGGAATGTTCTAGATGTGAAAAGAGTGTCAGACAGAGTGATGAGTCTCAAGTAAAATTGAAGGCATGATGTTCAATGTTGTTAGTGCTTATGCCCCACAGGCAGGATGTGAGCTAAAAGAGAAGGAGAGATTCTGGAGTGACTTAGATGAAGTGATGCAGAGTACCCCCAGAGGTGAAAGAGTGGTCATTGATGCAGACTTCAATGGACATGTTGGCGCAGGAAACAGAGGGGATGAGGAAATGATGGACAGGTTTGGTATCCAGGGCAGGTTTGGTATCCAGGACAGGAACACAGAAGGACAGATGTTGATCGATTTTGCCAAAAGGATGGAAATGGCTGTAGTGAATACTTTCTTCAAGAAGAAACAGTTGAATAGGGTGTCTTATAAAAGCGGAGGGAGGAGCACACAGGTAGACTACATCTTGTGTAGGTGATGTAATTTGAAGGAAATCAGTGACTGCAAAGTAGTAGTGGGTGAGAGTGTTGCCAGACAGCATAGGATGGTGGTGTGCAGGATGACACTGATGGTGAGAAAGGTGAAAAAGGCAAAGGCAGAGCAGAAGACAAAGTGGTGGAAGCTGAAAAAGGAAGAGTGTCGTGTTGTCTTCAAGGAGGAGTTGAAACAGGCTTTGGGTAGTCAGGAAGTGCTTCCAGAGGACTGGACAACCATAGCCAATGTGATCAGGGAGACCGGTAGGAGAGTACTTGGTGTGTCCTCTGGAAGGAAAGTAGATAAGGAAAATTGGTGGTAGAATGAGGAAGTGCAGGAGTGTGTACAAAAGAAGAGGTTAGCCAAGAAGAAGTGGGACATTGAGAGGACCGAAGAGAGTAAACAGGAGTACAGGGAGACACATAGTAAGGTGAAAGTAGCAGTGGCTAAGGCCAAACAGAGGGCGTATGATGACTTGTATGATAGGTTGAACAGTAAGGAGGGAGAAAATGATCTATACAGGTTGGCACAGCAGAGAGATAGAGATGGGAAGGATGTGCAGCAAGTTAGTTTGATAAAGGACAGAGAGGGAAATGCATTGACTGAGGACACAAGTGTGCTGGGAAGATGGAAAGAGTACTTTGAAGAGCTGATAATGAGGAAAATGAGAGAGAAAAAAGAGTAGAAGAGGTGACCGTTGAGGACCAGGAAGTAGCAAAGATTAGTAAGAGTGAAGTGAAGAGGGCATTGAAGAGGATGAAGAATGGAAAGGCAGTTGGTCCTGATTATATACCTGTGGAGGTTTGGAAGTGTCCAGGAGAGGTAGCAGTAGATTTTCTGACAAGAACATTCAACAAGGTCTTAGAGAGTGAGCAGATGCCAGAGGAATGAAGGAGAAGTGTGATGGTGCCCATTTTAAAGAACAAGGGAGTCGTGCATAGTTGCAGCAACTACAGAGGGATAAAGTTGATGAGCCATACGATGAAGTTATGGGAAAGAATAGTGGAAGCTAGACTAAAAGCAGAGGTCAGCACTTGTGAACAACACTTTGGTTTCATGCCAAGAAATAGCACCACAGATACAATGTTTGCTTTGAGGATGTTAATAGAGAAGTACAGAGAAGGTCAGAGGGAACTGCACTCTGCCTTTGTGGATCTGGAAAAAGCATATGACAGGGTGCAAAGAGAAGAACTGTGGTATTGCATGAGGAAGTCTGGAGTGACAGAGACGTATGTTGGAGTGGTGCAGGACATGTATGAGAGATGTAAGACAGTGGTGAGGTGTGCTGTCGGTGTGACTGATGACTTCAAGGTGGAGGTGGGACTGCATCAAGGATCAGCTCTGAGCCCCTTCTTGTTTGCGATGGTGATGGACAGGCTGACAGACCAGGTTAGGCAAGAATCTCCATGGACTAGGATGTTTGCAGATGACATTGTGATCTGTCGTGAGAGCAGAGAACAAGTGGAGGAAAATCTACAGAGGTGGAGGTATGCCCTCGAAAGGAGAGGAATGAAGGTTAGCCTCAGAAAATCACAATACATGTGTGTGAATGAGAAGGACCCAGGAGGAACGGTGATGTTACAGGGAGCAGAGATAACGAAGGTGGAGGATTTTAAGTACTTAGGCTCAATAATCCAGAGCAATGGAGAGTGTGGAAAAGGGGTGAGGAAGCGTGTGTAGGCAGGTTGGAATGGTTGGAGAAAAGTGTCCGGTCTGATATGCGATAGGAGAGTATCAGCAAGAATGAAAGGAAAAGTGTACAAGACGGTGGTGAGTCCGGCGATGTTGTATGGCTTAAAAACAGTGGCGCTGAGGAAAAGGCAGGAGACAGAGCTGGAGGTAGCAGAGATGAAAATGTTGAGGTTCTCTCTGGGAGTAACGAAGATGGATAGGATCAGAAACGAGTACATCAGAGGGACAGCCCATGTAAGATGTTTTGGAGACAAAGTCAGAGAGGCTGGATTGAGATGGTTTGGACATGTACAGAGGAGGGATAGTGAGTATATTAGCAGTATGATGCTGAGGTTGGAACTACCAGGCAGACGGCCTAGAGAAAGACCAAAGAAGAGATTTATGGATGTGGTGAAGGAAGACATGAAGGTCGTTGGAGTATGAGAAGAAGATGCAAAGGACAGAGAGGGAGGTGGATGATTTGCTGTGGAGACCCCTGAAGGGAACAGCTGAAAGGAAAAGAAGAAGAAGAATGTATACAACCATACATGAGAATGTCTGTGTAAGTAACCTCAACTATATTCGGGATGACAGTGATTCTGATTTAGAAGACGATTTTTATTTCTGATTTCGAGTTGATATTAGAATTTTTTGTTTTCACTAGTTACCGTATTTTCTGGACTACAAGTCGCACTTTCCATACTTTGGTCTTGTGTCACTTGCTACAAGCGCATACTTTCGGTGGAGCGGGTGACATTTCAATTGCAAATTTCAAATAATTTTCTGGGAGAGGTCCTCCAGATGTCAACAGCAGGAGGGGAACACCCCTTCCCACACCCTCCCTGTACTTCTTGCACCTTGGGCCTGACGGCTTCGCAGCAATGCCTCCACTGTCCGAATAATCTGAACACATGGCCAAGCTCAGATGTTCTTAATGCACTGGTATTCAAATAGTGGGGCACGCCCCCCCCCCCTGAGGAGGGGATGCCAGTTGGAGTGCGTGTGACCCCAGAGAATATCCTTTTTTTTTTTTTTTTTTTTTTTTTTTTTTTGCCGTACTAGAATAAAGTGTCATCCACTACAGTCAGTGGCAGTGGCTCCCCCACTGTCAGAGTGTGCCCAGAAAGAATTATCTCAATGGTAAAATATGAAGTGAGTTTCATAACCCCACCATGAAAATGTTCAACAGGAATGAAAAGAGAGGCAGAGAGAGATGGAGACGGTGAGAGAAACGAAAGTCTCTCGAAAGCTAAGTCATGGAGGTATGATGAAGCAGATATAGCACTTGGCTTCAATGTGATTATGGTGAGAACGAGGAAAGACCACTGTTTTTACTGTGTCTCAAAACATTGGCAGCATACAGCATGAACCCAAATAAATGAAGGCGTCAACTAAAGACATTACACGCTGATCGTGATGAGCCTTGTGAGTGTTTTCAGCAAAAACAAGCCGAGAATTGCCAACAACCATCATGCTTTCTGAATGCTACTCCAGCAAACCAGCGAGCTCTGTTTGCATCAGATAAGGTGGAGTACCACACTGCACAGTGCATAAAACCCCACAGCACAGCAGAGGAACTGATCCTACCTGCAGCACACACGGTCTCGGTCATGCTGGATGATGTCACTGCTGCGAAAATAAGTGCAGGTCCCAGTTCAGCATTGAGCAGGAGCTGCGAGTTGTGTTGAGCTTTAAACCCGGCTTCAAAAATGCAACATGTGCTCAATAGTACCAATTAATCGGGACTTAATCATTTGGACAAAAAAAATAAAAAACTTAAAAAGAATCAAATCAAAAAAAAAAAAATTACTCCTGAGTCAATGTTGCTGATCAATTTGAATTTATTATTTATTGATTTTCCAGAATAGAAGAAGGTCCAGCCTCTTTCGAGATGGATGGTTCCAGAGCCCAAGCTATGCGTTGAGGTGAGCCCAACTATATCTAGTCGGTATCTCTCCACCTCACGCACCAAATCAGGCTAAATGCAATTAAATAAAAGAAAGAAAAAGGAAAACAAACAATGATCACTACATTTCCAAAATAAAAGTCAAAGCTACGATAGACGATGGATTGCAATAAATGAACAAAATAATAATTTAAAAAATTACCACACGCAAAAGAACACACAAGTAACTGTTTATCAGATCAGGGCGGTGCATTTAATCTGTTTAAATAATAATCAGAACTTCCGGCGGTCAGTGGAGTGCGAGATGAAGCCCACTGGATAGGAAAACACCTCCGATTACTTGTGCTTGGCGTTTGTTTGTTTGTTTATTTATTTATTTATGTCTGTATATAAGTCATAGCCTTGTTTACACGTGTGCAGGCTGTATGTCGGGCGCGTGGATCGCAGAGGAAGATAGTCCTGGGAATTAAACCGTTTCCCCAGTATGATTGCGGGTTTTTTTTGTGCTTTGTGCTTATGCACCAAATGACAGTTCAGAGTACCCACCCCTTTTGGAGTCTTTGGGGGGGGGTGTTGGAGAACGCTCCCTCGGGAGACTCGCTCGTTGTCTTGGGAGACTTCAACGCCCATGTTGGCAACAATAGTGTGACCTGGAAGGGTGTGATCGGTAGGTACGGCCTCTCCAGTCTGAATCCGAATGGTGTTTCGTTGTTGGACTTCTGTGCTCGTCATAGTTTGTCTATCACGAACACCATGTTCGAACATGAGGGTGTCCATAAGTGCACTTGGCACCAGGACACCCTAGGTCGCAGTTCGATGATTGACTTTGTAGTCGTGTCATCGGACTTGCGACCATATGTTCTGGACACTCGGGTGAAGAGAGGAGCTGAGCTGTCTACCGATCACTACCTGGTGGTGAGTTGGCTTCGGTGGTGGGGGAGGTTGCCTTCCAGACCTGGCAGGCCCAAGCGTGTAATCAGGGCCTGCTGGGAACATTTGGCTTACTCCTTGTCTGAGAGGCCTTTAACTACCACCTCCGGCAGAGCTACAACCACGTTCCGAAGGAGGCGGGGGACATGGAATCCGAATGGGCCATGTTTCGTGCCGCCATTGCTGAGGCAGCAGCCCATAGCTGTGGCCGTAAGGTCGTCGGTGCTTGTCGTGGTGGTAATCCCCGAACCCGGTGGTGGACACCTGCGGTGAAGGGGGCCGTCCAGCTGAAGAAGGAGGCCTATTGGGTTTTATTAGCCTGTGGGACTCCTGAGGCAGCAAACGGGTACCGGCAGGCCAAACGTGCTGCAGCCGAGGCTGTCGCAGATGCAAAATCTCGGGCATGGGAGGAGTTCGGTGAAGGCCTGGCGAGTGATTATCAGTTGGCCTCAAAAAGGTTCTGGGCCACCATCCGATGCCTCAGGAGGGGGAAGCAGTTCTTCACAAACACTGTTTACAGTGGAGGTGGGGAGCTGCTTACCTTGACTGGCGATGTTGTTGAGAGGTGGAGGGAATACTTTGAGGACCTCCTCAATCCCACCAACATGCCCTCCGTGGAAGAGGAAGACCCTGGGGGTTCGGGTGAGGGTCCGCCCATCACTGGAGTGGAGGTCACTGAGGTTGTCAAAAAGCTCCTTGGTGTCAAGCTCCGGGGTTGGACGAGATCCGCCCGGAATATGTCAGGGCTCTGGATGTTGTAGGACTGTCTTGGTTGACACATCTGTGCAACATCGCGTGGTCATCAGGGGCTGTACCTCTGGATTGGCAAACTGGGGTGGTGGTCCCAATTTTTAAGAAGGGGGACCGGAGGGTGTGTTCCAATTATCGGGGAATTACACTCCTCAGCCTACCTGGGAAAGTCTATGCAGGGGTACTAGAGAGGAGGATCCGACCGATAGTTGAACCTCGGATTCAGGAGGAACAATGTGGTTTTCGTCCTGGCCGCAGCACTCTTGACCAACTCTATACGCTCCACAGGATTCTGGAGGGGACATGGGAGTTTGCCCAATCTGTCCACATGTGCTTTGTGGATTTGGAGAAGGCTTTCGACCGTGTCCCTCGAACGATCTTGTGGGGCGTGCTCCGAGAGTACGGCGTTCCGGATCCGTTGCTACAAGCTATTCGGTCGCTGTATCACCGGAGCCAGAGATTGGTCCGTATTGGTAACAGCAGGTCGGATTCGTTTCCAGTGGGAGTTGGAGTCCGCCAAGGCTGTCCTTTGTCACCGATTCTGTTCATAATTTTTATGGACAGAATTTCTAGGCGCAGTCGAGGCAGTGAGCGGTTCTGGTTTGCTGGCCATCGGATATCATTTCTGTTTTTTGCGGATGATGTTGTCCTCTTGGCTTCAACAAGTCGGTCCCTCCAGCTCTCATTGGAGCGATTCACAGCTGAGTGCGAAGCAGCCGGGATGAAGATCAGTACCTCCAAGTCCGAGGCCATGGTTCTCAGTCGGACAATGGTGGAATGCACCCTCCGGGTCGGGAATGAGGTCCTGCCCCAAGTGGAGGAGTTTAAATATCTTGGGGTCTTGTTTACGAGTGAGGGAAGGATGGAGCGAGAGATCGACAGACAGATCGCTGCAGCCTCTGCTGTTAAGCGGTGCCTGTACCGGTCCGTCGTGGTGAAGAAGGAGCTGAGCCACAAGGCAAAGATCTCAATTTACCAGTCGATCTACGTTCCAACCCTCACCTATGGTCACGAGCTTTGGGTAATGACCGAAAGAACAAGATCACGGATACAAGCGGCTGAAATGAGCTTCCTTCGCCGGGTGGCAGGGTTCTCCCTTAGAGATAAGGTGAGAAGCTCCACCATCCGGGGAGAGCTCGGAGTAGATCCGCTGCTCCTCCGCATTGAGAGGGGCCAGTTGAGGTGGCGCGGGCATCTGGTCAGAATGCCCCCCGGACGCCTCCCTGGTGTGGTGTTTCGAGCATGTCCAACCGGGAAGAGACCCCGGGGTCGACCTAGAACACGCTGGAGGGACTATGTCTCTCGGCTTGTCTGGGACCGCCTCCGTGTCCCACCGGGAGAGTTGGAGGAAGTGGCTCGGGAGAGGGACGTCTGGACCTCTTTGCTGAGGTTGCTGCCCCCGCGACCCGACCCTGGACTAAGCGGAAGAAGATGATGATGATGATGATGATGATGATGATGATGATGATGATGATGATGATGATATTTATTGATTTTATTTTTCATATTCCATAATGATAATACGGATACAGTGTTCTGCAGAGGATTACTGAGAACAATTTTATAGACAAATGATGCTATTATTGGTGGAAGGTGGGGGTGGGGTGGGGAAAATGTTTTCCTCTTCCTGGGGTAAGTACTGCCTTAATGGGAACATTCTTGGGAATGGTTCTCATACAAGAATATTATTATTTGTCAATGTGACAGAGGCCTTTAATTCCTTAAATGTTTCCAGGGTTTCCTTGTGACCTCACTGACTATTACAAACACTATAATTATACTGGACATTGTTCACCAGTATTGGGGAGGTTGACAGTACTCTTAAATGTATTAAAATTATTCATTTATTTGCCGAACTGTTAAACCTGCCAAGGTCGTTGGGAGGCCGGACTCTCAGTCGACTCTGGAAGAAGGTGGGATACACCATGAAAACCTCAACAGTCCATTCATATTCACACCCAGTAGCAACTCTGAATAACCAAATAATCTAATGGGCATGTGTTTGACATGTC
Organism: Plotosus lineatus; assembly: GCA_024760905.1. Classification (NCBI taxonomy): domain Eukaryota; kingdom Metazoa; phylum Chordata; class Actinopteri; order Siluriformes; family Plotosidae; genus Plotosus; species Plotosus lineatus. Next base: position 277,068 of record JALRMN010000026.1, on the reverse strand, counting down.
TTGGGAGGAAACTGGAGTACCTGGCGGAAACCTATGGAAGCAATGGGGGGCAGCCAAAGTCCACAAAGTAATGTGGAGTCGAATGCAAGTGGCTTTGGTCTTTACTTTTATAAGTAACAACAATTATTTTTCTGCGGTTTTTACAAATTTCTTCTCTTCATGCCATGATATACATGCACAGACATGAGCTGACATTGAAAGTTAAGTACTTAAGTCACGTGACTTCAAAATAAACCTGGATTCGCACTCACACATGATTGCCATCCAGTTGACTGAAATCTCTACACTCCATTTGCATCTCCGTATGAACTGCTAATTTTGAATGTTAATAAAGTTTTCCACTTACAAATACGTAGGATTAGATCATTTTGCTCAATAAATAAGTTGTTAAGGTATATTGGTGTGTGTGTGGGCGTGTGCGTGTGTGTGTGTGCATGTGTGTGTGTGTGTGTGTGTGTGTGTGTGTGTGTGTGTGTGTGTTAATTCAAAATAAGGTTTAGAAACTTTAGAATCCTTCAAACACCATTGTACAATAAAGACTCTAGTTTTTATCAAGTAATGAGCAAAAATGCAAATTCAATTGGTATTTAATTTAAATGATCAGAAGTTATCATATTCATCAAATGAGAAAAATTGTATGTACAGCAGCAGTCAAGAGTTTGGGTTCTCCTATTTCATGACTGGGTGTGTTTGCACTTTTTTGAAAGGTACTGTATGTTATTGCTGCTGTTATCATTAATTTATTCATCACGAGGCTCAGTTTTTTCCTTCTCAAGTTATGCTGTAATCCACTGTAACTGTAACTGCAGAAAGTTTTTCAAAGTTAATGATGTGATGACAGAGCGATGAGTCAGTTATTCATTTTTGGGAACTTTGTTCCGTGGGCGGGTCGTGGGGGCAGCAACCTAAGTAGTGAGGACCAGGCATCCCTCTCCTCAGTCACTCTTTCCATCTCTTCTTGAGGGGGGGGGACACCAAAGCATTTCCTGACCAGCCAAGAGACGTAGTTCCTCCTGCGTGTTCTGTGTCAATCCAGGGTCTCTCTCAGGTTGGACATGTCTGACACACCACACCAAGTAAGAGTTCGGGAGGCATTATAACCAGATGCCCAACTCATCTGAACTGGCTCCTCTCAACACAGAGTGGCAACAGTTCTTTTCTGAGCTCCTCCCGGATGACAAAACTTCTTACACTATCTCCAAGGGAGACCCCTGCTACCCTGTGAAGGAAGCTGATTTCAGCCACTTTTATTCATGATCATATTCATACTCATCCTAACTAGGGTTGTGAGGAGGCCTGAGTGTATCTTATCTTAGCCAGCTCTGGGTTACTGTGGGGTACCCCTGGTATGCTTGCCAGGCCATGGCAGGCCATCCCTCACACACCTAGAGGTGATATGGAATGGCCCCCCATTTTCCATGTTTTTGGACTATGGGAGGGAACTGGTATACTTGGAGGAAACCCATCGAAGCACAGGGAAAACATGTAAACTCAACACAGAAACAGCCAAACTGGGAATTGAACCCAGGACCTTCTTGCTGTGAGGCGGCGTGCTAACCACTATGCCACTGTGCTACCATTATACTTTTTAATACATATTATTTAATCATTACAATATACAAAACCTAACACCGACCTGCGCTATACATCAGCAGCAGCAGCATTGCCATCTTCCACTTAATCTGAAGACAGGTCATTGCCCAGAAGCCTAAGCAATGAGGTCCAGACATCCCTCTCCCTGGCCACTTTTCCTCCAGCTCCTCTGGTGAGACACCGAGGCATTCCTAGACTTGCTGAGAGACTCAGTCTCTCCAGTGTGTTCTGTGTCGAACCCATGGTCTCTTCCCGTTGGACATGCCTGAAATGTGACACCAGGTAGATGTTCTTGAGGCATTCTCTTCAGATGCCCAAGGCAGCTCAACTGGCTCCTCTCAATGCGGAGGAACATCGGTTCTACCTCTGAGCTCCTCCAAGATGGCTGAGTTTCTCAGAGCCGAAAGAGAGTAATTTCAGCCACTTGTATCTGCAGTCTTGTTCTTTCAGTCACTATCCAATGCTTGGGACCACAAGTAAGGGTTGGAATGTAAATCAACTGGTAAATTGACAGCTTTTCCATCCAACTCCACTCCCTCTTCTCTACAACAGACAGGTACAAGCTCTGTTTTACAGCAAGACTACACCAATCCACCTGTCAATCTCCCAATCCACCCATCCCTTGTTAGCAAGAGCCTGAGATACTTATACTCCTTCGCTTGCGGCAAGATCTTATTCCAGACCCAAAGGGCCTTATTTCAGCTGAGAACCATAGCTTCAGATATGGAGGTGTTGATTCTCATCTGGGCCACTTTCACTGAACTGCTAGTCACCCTCATGAGAGCTGGAGGTCTCGGCTTGAAGCTAAAAGGATAACATTATCAAAAAGCAGAGACGAGATCATATGGCCACCAAAGCTTAACCCCTCAACGCCTTGGCTGTGCCTAAAAATTATATTTATAAATGTGGCAAAGGCTTGGCGGACTCTGACCCACACTGGAAACAAATTTGACATGTTACCAATGAAGCCCATGCCCTGGCTCCAGCAAAACAGAGACCAGATGGCACGTGCAGGTCTGGTATGCCATATTTCCAGTGTACACCCTACAAGATAATCAAAGAACACAGTGGAAAGCCTTCTCCAAGTCCACTAAACGAATTTGGGCAGGTTGGTGCTTTGTAGATTGTTTATATTGTACATATAATTTATTTATATAAATTCTTCTTCTTCTTCTTCTTCTTCTTCTTCTTCTTCTTCCTCTTATTATTATTATTATTATTATTATTATTATTATTATTATTATTATTATTATTAATAATAATAATAAGAATAATAAGAATAACAATAATAATAATAATAATAATAATAATAATAATAATAATAATAATAATAAGCACTTCATGAATGCTATTTTTCAACAGCTGAAATAATGTTGGTTGGGAAGTAGAGCTTGAACTTTTTTTTATAAAAAACAAAACAAAACAAAACAAAAAACACAGGTAATGGTGCACCAGCGGGGAGAATGAACTCACTCTCACCCCAAATCCGTGCTATTGTTTGAAACATGTCCAACACGCTTCTGTTCATGTGCTGCTCCCTTGTGAGTTATCTTTTAGCATTCAAATGACCGACATGTTACGGAGAGAATCCAGTCATTTTTCTAAGTAAAAGATTTTACAAAAATAAAGATCGTTCAGACTCAAATAATAAAACGGAAAAAATGAATTATTTATTTTGCAGACCGGTACCAATTGAGACCAGTGGTTGGGGACCCTACTCTAAAGTACTCCTGAATAGACTTTCCCCTGGTAGGCTGAGGAGTGTGATTCCACAACAATTGGAACTCACCCTCTGGTCCCACTTTTTGGAAGGAGGAAACTACCACCCCGGTTTGCCAATCCAGAGGCATGGTCCCCAATGTTTCACATGATGCTCCAGAGATGTGTCAACAAAAACAGTCCTGCATCCAGATCCTTGAGGTATTCAGGGCAGATCTCGTCCACACCTGGAACCTGGCCACCGAGCAGGTTTTTAAATCCCTCAGCAACTTCTGCTCCAATGAATAGCATACCCCCCTGCACTTTTCCTGTTCCACAGAGGGTGTGCTGGTGGGATTAAGAAGGTCCCTGAAGTATTCCTTCCACCTCCCGACAACTTCCCCTGTAAAGGTAAGCAGCGTCCAACTTTCACTGTAAACATTATTTGTGAGAACTGTTTCTCCCTCTTGAAGTGTTGCATGGTGGTTCAGAATCATTTTTGAGATTAAACAATAGTCTTTTTCGCCAGCAAAACGCACGACTAAACGCTGGAGTTTGCTCCGGGGGAGTAACCCCAACGCCTGCCTTAGGTGGCGGCGTATGAGGGGGGTGGGACCCCTGCTCCATGATAGGGGTGAAATCCTGGAGCAACCAGGTCGGGCGTGATAGGGTGAGTGACGCAGGCGGTGCAAAGGTGTCGGACACCAGCTGCTTTCGGTCGCCTTGGTTGAATCTGAGGCGGTCGGTCCGGGTCGGCGCATGGAACGTGACTTCCCTGCAGGACGACTCCCACCTGCCTCTGGTATCAAGGGAGCTTAGTCTGCTTGGCATCAGCATTGCGGCCCTCTCTGAGGTGCGGAGGCCTGGGTCTGGCGAGACAGGTGTCGGTGGGTACACCTACTACTGGTCTGGCCGGGCCGACGGTCTTCACACTCAAGGAGTTGCCGTCGCCGTCGCTGATCGATTGGCTCCTTTGGTATCAGACGTGGTCCCGGTCAATGAGCGTATTATGCGACTGAGGGTGACTCACACAGTGGGGACGCTCTCTATCGTCGCAGTGTACGCTCCTACCGGGGTAAGTGATCGATCTATGAAGGAAACCTTCTACGACCAGCTCAACTCGGTGGTGTCGGGGGTTCCGGGAAGGGACACCCTAATCGTACTGGGGGACTTCAATGCAACCACTGGCACTAACCGGGATGGCTACGAAGCATGTGTTGACCCCCACAGCTCTGGACGCTGCAATGAAAGTGCCTTAATGCTTCTTGACTTCGCAAAAAGTTGGGGCTTAAGGATTGCTGGCTCATGGTTTCAGAGATCGGGTCTGTGACGCTGGACTTGGGACTCCAACGACGGCGTCACTAGGAAGGAGATTGACCATGTTCTCTTAGGTAGTCGCTGGCGGCTGGTCCAGAACTGCCGTGTCTTCAGAAGTGCCCAGCTATTCTCGGGAGACCACGGGCTTCTGGTGGCGACTTTGAAGATCCGCTTCAGGCGCCCTGAGAAAGCCCTGGCTCATCAAATGCGATTTGACGTAAGCCGACTCAGGGACCCTGATGTGGCTTCAGAGTTCGCCATTAGGCTTGGGGAATCCCTGGAGGATCTGGACGTGGGTGCGGGCACAGAGGTTCTCTGGACTGGTTTCAGAGATTGCATCCTGGAGGTGTCCCTTGGCTGCATATCGGGGTCGCCCAAGCGACCGGAATAGCCATCTCCTCTGAGACCATCGACATCATCGAGAGAGCGAGACAGGCTCGACTCGACGGCAGAGTTGGAGTGGCCAGGGACCTGAAGCGCGAAGCCATCAAGGCGGTGCGAAGAGATCGGGAGGCGGTCCATGATCTCTGTGAGACTGTCGAGGGCCACTTGAATTCGAGCTATGTCAGACGGTGAAAGTTGCAGATGGTAGTGTCCTTACTGAAGAATCGGAAGTGAGGACTCGTTGGGCCGAGTACTTTGAGGAGTTGTATCGTGCTGACCCTCCCGCCCGGAGCCTGGCCATTGGGGACACTGAAACTCTTGTTGCCAACCCTCCCCTAGGCTGTGACCCATCAACTCTTGAGGAAATTCGGAGGGTGGTGTGGTGCTTGGCGGATGGCAAATCTGCGGGAGTTTGTGGTATCCACGTGGAAATGCTTAAGGCGGGAGGTGAGGGAGTCCTCAGGTGGCTGTTCATTCTTGTGTGCTCCATGTGGAGCACTGGTGTTACACCAGCTGACTGGAAACGGGGCATCATTGTCCCGATCTGGAAGGGGAAGGGTGATACCTGAGAATGCAACAGTTACCGGGGGGTTACTCTCCTCTCAGTTCCAGGCAAGGTATTTGCATGGATTCTACTGGACAGGACCCGTCAGCAGCTTCTAGCGCACCGGCGCCCTGAACAGTCCGGGTTCACACCAAAGAGGTCTACCGTTGACCACATCCTGGCGCTCCGCGTTCTCTCCGAGCACTTGCAGGAGTTTGATAGGGGGTTTCTTGCTGCCTATATAGATTTTCGCAAGGTGTTCAACTCAGTGGATAGGGAGGCCCTCTGGGGCCTACTTTGTCTACGTGAGATCCCGTTGGCTTTGGTCCATCTGATATCGTTGCTGTATCCTGGGACAGAGAGTGCTGTGAGGTGTGGGGGCTCCACCTCTGACTTCTTTTCGGTCAAGACCGGAGTGAGGCAGGGGTGTGTTCTGGCCCCCACTCTCTTCAGTACCGCAATGGACTGGATCATGGCAGCGGTATCGGGTGGATCGGCCTGCGGTGTGTCGTTCGGTGAGGCTCGGATTACTGATCTGGACTTTGCCGATGATGCAGTGATCTTCGCAGAAACGGTGGATGTCCTGACGGAGACTCTCTCATCGTTGGGTGAGGAGGCGGAACCGCCTGGTTTGCGAGCCTGCTGGATCAAAACCAAGATCCAGGCTTTCGGCGACGGTTCACAAATGCGAACCTCAGCCCTTAGTCTGGCTTCCACTATTCTTTCCCATAACTTCATTGCATGGCTCATCAACTTTTTCCCTCTGTCGTTGCCACAACTCTGCATGCCTCCCTTGTTCTTAAAAATGGGCACCAGCACACTTCTCCTCCATTCCTCCGGCATCCTCTCACTATCTACGGTCTTGTTGAATGTTCTTGTCAGAAAGTTTACTGCTATCTCTCCTAGACACTGCCATACCTCCATGGGTATTTCATCAGGCCCAACTGCCTTTCCATTCTTCATCCTCTTCAGTGCCTTCCTATCTTCACCCTTACTAATCTTTGCTATTTCCTGGTCCTCAATGGTCACCTCTTCTGCCATTTTTCTCTCTTATTTTCCTCATTCATCAGCTCTTCAGAATATTCTTTCCATCTTTCCAGCACACTTCTGTCATTAGTCAAAACATTTCCATCTCTGTCGTTAATCACTCTGACTTGCTGCACATCCTTCCCATCTCTATTTCTCTGCTGACCCAACCTGTATAGATCATTTTCTCCCTCCTTACTGTCCAACCAGACATACAAGTCATCATACGCTCTCTGTTTAGCTTTTCATACTGCAACCTTTTCCTTACACTGCATCTCCTGTCCTCCTGTTTACTCTCTTCAGTATTCTCAATGTCCCACTTCTTAGCTAACCTCCTCCTTTGTACACACTCCTGCACTTCCTCATTCCACCACCAAGTCTCCTTGTCGACACACAAAGTACTCTCCTCCCTGTGTCCCTGATCACATTAGCTGTAATTGAGCAGTCATCTTGAAGCACATTCTGACCACTCAACCTGTTTTAACTCCTCCTTGAAGATGACACTTCACTCTTCCTTTTTCAGCTTCCACCACTTTGTCTTCTGCTCTGCCTTTGCCTTCTTCACCTTCCTCACCATCAATTTCATCCTGTACACCGCCATCCTATGCTGTCTTGCAATACTCTCACCCATCACTACTTTGCAGTCACTGACTTCTTTCAAATTACATCGTCTACACAAGATGTAGTCTTCCTGTGTGATCCTACCTCTGCTTTTATAAGTCACCACAACCATTTCCATCCTTTTTTGCAAAATCTATCAACATCTGTTCTTCTATGCTCCTCTTCTGGATAACAAACCTGTCCATCACTTCCTCGTCCCCTCTGTTGCCTGCACCAACATGTCCATTGAAGTCTGCACCAATGACCACTTTTTCACTTCTGGGTGTACTCTGCATCACTTCATCTAACTCACTCCAGAATCTCTCCATCTCTTCTAGCTCACATCCTGCCTGTGGGGCATAAGCAATAACAACATTTAACATCATGCCTTCAATTTTACTTGAGACTCATCACTCTGTCTGACACTCTTTTCACTTCTCGAACATTCCTGACAAACCTGTCCTTCAAGTTGACTCCTACTCCATTTCTCTTCTCATCCACACCATGATAAAACAGCTTAAACCCTGCTTCTGTTTTTAGCCTTGCTACTTTTCCACCTGGTCTCCTGGACACACAGTATGTCCACCTTCCTCCTCTGCATCATGTAAGCTAGCTCACTAGCTTTTGTTGTCATAGTTCTAACATTCAAAGTCCCTACTCTTAGTCCTAAACTCATGCCTTTCCTCTTCTCTCTCTGCCTACGGACACGCCTCCCACCTCTCCTTCTTCGATGTCTTCGACCAACAGTAGTCCAATTTCCACCAGCACCCTGTTGGTTAACAGCACTGATGGCGGTCGTTGTTAACCCGGGCCTCGACCGATCCGGTATGAAATTTGTCTTTACGGTTTGCATTTTGTATTCTGGCAAAGGTTTTACGTCGGATGCCCTTCCTGTCGCAACCCTCTGCATTTATCCGGGCTTGGGACCGGCATGAGAGCGGGCACTTGTTTGTGTTTTTTTTTTCCTTTTCTTCCTTTCTTGTATGGAGTATTATATGTCGTCAGTACTATCTGTGTTATCAACATCATCTGTCATCTATTATCACATGAACCAACAATCCTCAACTGCTCCTCAATCAATCAACTTATTTCTAATATTTTCACGGAATCTTATTTACATCATGCATTTTACATCATGCACTATTGGACACCTCCTTTTTATTTTTGTATGAATTATATCATTGGCTTTTCTCATCGCTTTGAACTAGAACTTTGTGACTTCTTCACATGGGTGTCGCCATTGGTAATCAGCCACTTCTCAGATCTAACCAGTTTATCTTGGTATTAAGCTGATTCATCCATCTAGTTCATTCATTCATTCATTCATTCATTCATTCGTTCATTCTTTGAACCACTTAATAAGTTCCAAATTGCTTCTAGATGTGAGTGTGAATGGTTATGTTGGTCCTGGAGTGATGTGGTGAGGAAAAAGATATTAAAATAAAACAAGCTGCACATGTAAACAAATTGTTATATACACGTTTCATCCATGAATTAAAATCATCACAAACTCTGAGGTGTGGGGTGGATATCACTGAGTATCTCATTGCAGTGGGGTGTATTGGGCAGAATGTAATAACCAGTTTCAAAGGAGCAGTTGGGCAGAGGATCAACAATCTGGGGGAAAAAAATAAAATAAAATAAATAAATAAATCTTCATTTACAAAATGTAGAACACTTTCGGGATGATGTTTTTCATTGTAATCTACAGACTTTTTTTCATGATATAAGATCTTTGAGATGAAGAGATATTCAGAGAATCAGAGAAATATGTGTACAAGGGTTATGGTGTCAAATCAATATCAGATGTGATCTTTCTGGGCCCTCAATTTGCACTGCATTATAAACAGGCATAATTCTGTAATGGAACCACTGCATGGGCTCAGGACCACTGTCAGAGAACATTGTATTTAAACAATGTTGGCAGGAGTGCAGGATTTTTAACTGAACAAATGAAAAAAAGTTGAATAGTCCCTCTCATCTTTAGTCCTGAGGACGCAGCGTTCATGTTTCCAAAAACTGACCACAGAACAGGTCTTAGTTTATTTTAAATTATATTTGGTCCAGAGCTGATAGCAGCATTTCTCAATTAAGTTCAGGGTTTTAACCTATATTTGTACATGCTAAACCGTGCTCATCCACAAAGCAAAATTGATTTCAGCTGATGGGATAGTGAGAAACCAAATTGACAAACTTTTGATTAGCAGACAGTGGAGGTCGTCTGTACTGGATTCTCGGGGGCAGACACGCCCTCCGTGGTAGAGGAAGACCCTGGGGGTTCGGGTGGGGGTCCACCCATCACTGGAGTGGAGGTCACTGAGGTTGTCAAAAAGCTCCTCGGTGGTCGAGTTCCAGGGTTGGACGAAATCCACCCGGAATATCTCAGGGCTCTGGATTGGCAAGCTGGGGTGGTGGTCCCAATTTTTAAGAAGGGGTACCGGAGGGTGTGTCCCAATTATCGGGGAATTACACTCCTCAGCCTACCTGGAAAAGTCTATGCAGGGGTACTAGAGCAGAGGATCTGACCGATAGTCGAACTTCGGATTCAGGAGGAACAATGTGGTTTTCGTCCTAGCCGTAGCACTCTTGACCAACTCTATACGCTCCACAGGATTCTGGAGAGGGCATGGGAGTTTGCCCAATCTGTCCACATGTGCTTTGTGGATTTGGAGAAGGCTTTCGACCGTGTCCCTCAAACGATCTTGTGGGTCGTGCTCCGAGAGTACGGCGTTCGGGACCCGTTGCTACAAGCTATTCGGTCGCTGTATCACCGGAGCCAGTTTGGTCCGTATGGCAACAACAGGTCGAATTCGTTTCCGGTGGGAGTTGGAGTCTGCCAAGGCTGTCCTTTGTCACCGATTCTGTTCATAATTTTTATGGACAGAATTTCTAGGTGCAGTCGAGGCGATGAGGGGTTCTGGTTTGGTGTCCATCAAATCTCATCTCAACTTTTTGCGGATGATCTTGTCCTTTTGGCTTCATCAAGTCGGGACCTCCAGCTCTCATTGGAGCGATTCACAGCCGAGTGCGAAGCAGCCGGGATGAGGATCGGTACTTCCAAGTCTGAGGCCATGGTTCTCAGTCGGACTAAGGAGGAATGTACCCTCCGGGTCGGGAATGAGGTCCTGCCCCAACTGCAGGAGTTTAAGTTTCTTCTGGTCTTGTTCACGAGTGAGGGAAAGATGGAGCAAGAGATCGACAGACAGATCGCTGCAGCCTCTGCTGTTAAGCGGTGCCTGTACCGGTCCGTCGTGGTGAAAAAGGAGCTGAGCCACAAGGCGAAGCTCTCAATTTACCTGTCGATCTACATTCTAACTCTCACCTATGGTCACGAGCTTTGGGTAATGACCGAAAGAACAAGATCACGGATACAAGCGGCTGAAATGAGCTTCCTTCGCCGGGTGGCGGGGTTCTCTCTTAGAGATAAGGTGAGAAGCTCCACCATCCGGGGAGAGCTCGGAGTAGATCCGCTGCTCCTCCGCATTGAGAGGGACCAGTTGAGGTGGCTCGGCTATCTGGTCATAATGCCCCCTGGATGCCTCCCTGGTGTGGTGTTTCAGGCATGTCCAACCGGGAAGAGACCTGGGGTTGACCTAGAACACGCTGGAGGGACTATGTCTCTCGGCTTTTCTGGGACCGCCTCGGTGTCCCCCCGGGAGAGTTGGAGGAAGTGGCTGGGGAGAAGGACGTGTGGACCTCTTTGCTTATGTTGCGGCTCCCGTGGCCCGACCCTGGACTGAGCAGAAGATGGTGATGATGATGATGATGATGATGATGATGATGATGATGATGATGATGATGATGATGATGATGATGATGAAGCAGTTCCTACACCATGGATGAAATGGCTCATTTATAAAATTCCAAAGAGAGGAAATCTTCAAGAATGTGACAACTGGAGGGGGGAGGGGGTTACATTGTTGCTGATGGCCAGCAAGGTGATGAGCAGGATACTGGTCAACAGATTAAAAGAAGGTGCTGACTCATTACTTTGGAAAGAACAAGCTGGTTTCAGGAAAGGCAGAGGAACTGTGGAGCAGATATTCATTAGCAGAAAGATTCTGGAACAAGTCAATGAATGGAATGCTACCCTTTATATCCACTTTGTTGATTTTGAGAAGGCCTTCAATTCCATACATAGGGATAGTCTGTGGATCATTTTGCACCAGTATGGGATCTCCACAATGTTGAAACAGATGGTCAAGTCTCTTCATGAGGACTTCCAATGCTTGGCCATTGATGACAACCAAACAACAGATTGGCTTCCAGTGAAGATCGGGGTGAAACAGGGATGCTGCATGTCAGGATTCGTCTTCCTCCTGGCCATCGTCTATGTGTGTGTGTGTGTGTGTGTGTGTGTGTTCCTTTCGGCTTTTTCCCTTTTTACTCGGGAGTCGCCATAGCGAATCATCTGATTCGCACGTTTGATTTGGCAGAGGTTTTTACGTCGGATGCCCTTCCTGTCACAACCCTTTTTAGCAAGGGACAGAAACACGCTGACGACTTTGCAGCCTACTCTTTACGAAAGTCAGCAATGGTTCTTTTACATGCCTCTCACCATAGACAGTGAGAGACATGACCCGCCTTTGATAACCCAGTTAGCTGCACTGGGGGGAGGACAGTGACAACCTTGTGGAGAGTGGGACTCGAACCCCCAACCTTTGGATCAACGATCCAGCGCCCTATCCCACTAGACCACCACTGCCCCCATCTATCCATCATCCGTCTATGTCATGCGAAAAACAACTCAAGGATGGTGGAAGCTCAGCAGACGCCAGAAAGAGAGTGGCTTTGGTGAATGCCCAATTCAAACAACTCTCGAGAATCTGGCAAGCCAGAGACATCGGCAGAAGGACCAAACCGTCATTATTTAAGAGCTGAGTACTGTCAGTGCTACTGTATGGATGTGAGACCTGGAAGCTGACAAAAGGAGAGTAAGGACAACTAGACACCTTCCAGAGCAAGTTTCTCAGAAGAATCTTCAAGACCAGATGGCAACACCATCCAACCAGTCAATCCTTAAGATGGCAAGGGTATAGAAGATCAGCGAGGAGGTGAGAAGACGGAGGTGGAAATGGATTGGCCATGTCCTGAGAAAGGACCCACGGGCTGACTGTACTGTGGCCCTAGAGTGAGCACCAGTAGGACGAAGGAAGAGAGGCCACCCAAAAACAACTTGGCGAAGAATGGTTGAGATGGAGAGAACCATTGCTGGCTGGACCTCGTGGAACTTGGTAGGCCGCGGAGCTGCAAATCGTCTCCAATGAAGGAGAGATGTCCAAGCCTTATGCGCCTCCTTGCACTCAGAGAATTAAGGTTAAGTTAAGGAACTGTGTTCAAAGACATTGAGTTGAGGTTGTTCCATACAATCAAGTCAATCATTTCATACCTTCCTTTACATTTACAGAATTTGACAGATGCCCTGATCCAGAATGAACCACAATAGTACTTCACAGTCACAACATCCTGATACCATGTTACTAGTAGATACAGGCTGATTATAACATCACTCTTTTGGCAGGGTTTTTTTTGTTTGTTGTTTAATTCTAATTTTATTATTATTTAATAGAAATAATATTGTTTTTCAACCCCCACTGCCAACGGGTGTCATTTCTGCCCTCCCAGTGCAGTTCACTGGATTATCAAAGGCCGGCCATGTTTCTCACTGTATGTGGTGAGAGGGTCATGTAAAAGAACCATTGCTGACATTTCTCAAGAGTAGCGGCATAGCCTTCAGTGTGTTTCTTCCCTGCAACGGCCTGGTAAGCTGTCCGGGTTATACTTTTTCCTGGCCCAGAGTCTACTGAGATACGCACCAGCCTCTCTGTAACCTTAATTCGGATTAATCGGCTCAGAAAATTAGTGAATGAATACTGAAATTGTTTTTCCAAATGCTTTCAAAATATAAATAATTTCACTTTTTTAGACACCCAGTGACTGAGTTATCTCAGGAAAGTCCATTCTACCACCCTGATGCTAGAAAAAAGAAATTTAGTTGCATGCTTTCCTTGGTACCTAAATAGATGGGGGACAAGTCAATCAGTGGTGCAGGACTGGAGAGAGTGGTAGTGTGTTCTTGGGTAGGAAATTTCAGATCACTTTTTGGTTTGTAGGCAAGTATCATTGTTTTAAATCTATGATCAGCTTCAAGAAACTGATGGAGTGGTGTGGGAAACCTTGGGAGGGTTCAAAACAAGCCATGCAGCTATATTCTGGATCATTTATATGGGTAGAATGGTGCTCAATCAGTCCTGCCTGCTGCGAGATGTAGTATTCCAACCTTGAGATGATAAGGTGGTGAATAAACTTAGGTGGCATTAGTAAGAAGAAATGTACAAATCTTTTTGATCTTATAAAGGAGAAATCCACATGTTAACAATGATTAGCAGAATAAGAGTATAAGGACGGGCAATTGTCCAATAGTTACACTAAGTTTCTGTGCAGGTTTGATGGCTGAAGAAGAGCTCAGATAATTCTCCAGGGTGATTAGATCCTAATTGAAGATAAATAAGTGAGGATGGGCAGGAGTTTGGCTTTTCTGGGCGGAAACATGAGTGTTGTGGGAGGAAAAGAGGGGATAAGCTCAGTGTCGTCTGTGTAGCACTCATATGAGAACCCATTTATATGACCTCACTGTAAGGTGGCGAACAGAAGAGGCTCTTTGTAATACTGTAGGTAAATGACCAGATGATTTGGAGCTACTAATGATAGTCGTGGTAAAGGGGAGAAGTCCTTGGGAAATGGTCTGGCTCAATGTGGACAGGAGTGGATCCAGTGGGCAGGTGGTAGGTTTATGATGAGGTGACTTGCAGGACCTTTTCTTTTGTGAAATTGGAAAATGTTCCAGTGAAGAGGAAATGGAATTCCAAATGTGAATAATTGAGATAGGAGTGAACGCCTGACATTTTTTTAATCTTCCTCCAACGTCTTTGGTAGTCAGGTAGGGTAGAGCAGAAAGACTTCCTGGGTTGAGTAGAGATGAAAATATATTTGAATTACTAGAATATACTCGAATTAAAAAAAAATAAATAAAAAGCCGACAGTAATAAAAACAACAAGGTAAACCTTATTTGATACACCATGTGCATTTTAATAAAAGTGGTCAGCACAAAAAAAAAAAAAAAAAAAAAAAAAAGTTCACAAGAACACACTAAATTATGATATTCATTCTGAACTGTTTAATCCTAATGAGGATCGGGAAGAGCCCGGTGCTCATCTTAGCCAGCTCTGGGCAAAGGAAGAGTACACCTTAGACTGCTCGCCAAGCTGTCACAGTTGAAAAAAACATTACTATAAGCAATAAAAATAAAATTACCTTAACTGCTCAATTTTATTTCAATCAACACACAGTTTTTTTGTTTTGTTTTGTTTTTTGGGTTTTTTTGGTTGTTGCATTTTCTTCTCATGCAGTGCTAAATCACATGAACAAACATTCACAGAATGTGATGGCTGGAGCTTTCAGTTGGACCCAAAGATGCAGGAGACCGAGTATGATGATACAAATTACCTTTATTAAACACAGAGCAGGCACTGGAGTATAGGGAATTGTGATCACCGTAGGGGTGAGGGGAAACCCGAGAACCAAAATCACCAAGGGAAAATATCCCAGCGGGAACTGGTCAAGCACGGAGCGGAGAACCAAAGAGCCAGAGAGATTATGGAGAGACGGGATCGCATGGAGGGAACAATCTTCTAGTGCTGGAAGGAGTGCGCTGCTCATCTTTATAGCCCGGTGATGGCTGAGTGGTGCTCTCCAGACTCCACCTGCGTTTGACAGCCATGCCTTTTGCTAGCACCTGCAGTGCATAGCGAGAGAGAAAGAGTGGTAAAAGCCACCAAATAACGTAGACCATAACACTATCTCCCCCCAAGTGGCGTCACCTGGCACCCAACCAGGCTTGTCCGGGAACCGATCATAGAATTCAGTCAGCAAGTCTCAGTCCAGGATTAGGGAACGAGGGATCTAGGAACGTTCCTCAGGCCCATACCCCTGTCCATCAGCCAGTGGAGGGGGCGTTCCACCATGGGCTTGACCAGGGATACTTGGAACACTGGGTGCACTTTGAGTGAGGCTGGGAGGTTGAGTCGGACGGCATTGGGGTTTATGATATGATCGATGACATAGGGCCCCATGTATCTCGGGGCCAATTTCTTGGAGTCAATCTGGAGGGACAGGTTCCTGGAGGAGAGCCATACCTGTTGCCCAACTGTGTAGGGCTGTGCCGGAGTCCGGTGGCGATCGGTGATCCTCTGATTTCGGGCTGCTGACCATTCCAGGGTGGAACAAGCTTCTTTCCAGACCCAGTGTGCTCTGCAAAAGTGTGTCTGGACAGATTGGCCCACCACATTGACCTCCTGGTTGTGGAACAGGGGAGGCTGGAACCCGTTGATCACCATGAAAAGTGATATCCCTGTGGCGGCACAGACCAAGGAGTTATGTGAGTATTCAATCCATGGGAGGTGTGTGGACCAGGAGGCTAGGAGGCAGGAGGCGATGCAGCTCAGGGATGATTCAAGGCTCTGATTTGTTTGCTCCATCTGCCCATTCGATTGAGGGTGGTAGCCGGAGGCCAAAATGCAAGAGATTCCCAGGGTGTTGCAGAATGCCTTCCAAACTCTAGCTGCAAACTGGGGGCCCCAGTCCAAAACAATGTCCTGGGGGATTCCATAGAGGTGGGAAACATGCTGGACCAGCAGGCAAGCTGTTTCCATCACCGAGGGGAGCTTGGGTAGGGCAATGAAGTGGACCGCTTTAGAGAAGTGGTCTACTACCATCAGGATGACCGTATTGCCCTCAGATGGAGGTAATCCCATGATGAAGTCCACTGCAATGTGTGACCAGGGATGATGAGGTATGGGTAAGGGTTGGAAGAAGCCCAAGGGTGCATGATGGGATGATTTGCTCTGGGTACAGGCTGCACAAGGTCCAACAAACTCCCTGGTGTCAATTGTTATGGTTGGCCACCAGAAGTGTTGTTGGAGGAGAAGGAGGGTTCGATGGGCTCCGGGGTGGCAGGCCAATTTAGACGAATGACCCCATTGGAGCACTGGGGTTCTGGCTGGTGGGGGATTATATAACCGACCTTGGGGGCACCAGACGGGCTCTGGTTCCCCCTACTGGGCATACTAAACCAGGCGTTCAACCTCCCATCGAGCGGCTCCAAGTACACAGGGGTCGGGCAGGATGGTCTCCTTGGTGGTGTCTTCCCCCAGGAAGAACTGCCTGGAGAGACCACCGGGTTTAGTGTTCTGGGAGCCGGGGCGGTACATAAGAGTAAAGTTGAATCTCACCAGGTAGTGGGACCATCGTGCCTGACGGGAGTTCAACCTCTTGGCCATACGAAGGTAGGTCAGGTTCTTGTGGTCGGTCCAGGCCACGAAGGGGTGGGCTGCCAATTCTAGCCAGTGCTGCCACTCTTGGAGCTCCAAGACCACCAGCAGCAGCTCACGGTTCCGCACATCATAGTTCCATTCCACCGGGGACAAGTGACAGGAGAAGAAGGCGCACGGGTGTAATTTTTGATTTGTCGTGGAGCGCTGGGAGAGGCCCGCCCCCACCCCCAAGTGCGAGGTGTCGACCTCCACCACTAAGTGCAATGAGGGGTCCAGATGGATCAGTGTAAGTGCATTGACAAGTTTTGACTTCAGCCTGTCAAATATCGCCTGCACACTAGGGGACCATTTGAAGAGTGCCTTGGGCAATGTCAGCTGTATGGGGGGTCTGCTAGGCGGCTATTGTCCCATACAAATTGTCAATAGAAGTTGGCGAACCCCAGGAACCTCTGCAGCTGTTTCCACGTCCCCGAAGCTGTCCACTTCGCCACCGCTTTCACCCTCGCCGGATCTGGTCATAGGAATGAAACTGAGGAGACATGTAACTCACACATCTCAACTTAGACAAATAATTGATTTTCTAGGAGGCACATTAGAATCATTCTCACATGACAGAGATGCTCGTCATGGTCCTTGGAGAAAGATTAAAATGTTGTCCAGGTAAACAAACATGAAGCAGTTCAACATGTCCCTGAGCATATCATTGACCAAGGCTTGGAAAACCGCCAGGGCATTTAGACCTAATGGCATGACCAGACACTCAAAGTGACCCAGAGGCATGTTAAAAGCCGTCTTCCACTTGTCCTCTTCCCGAATCCGGACTAAGTGGTAGGTGTTTCTGAGGTCCAGCTTAGAAAAAATGACTGTGTTGTGGAGAGTGGTGAAGGCCGAGTCTATGAGATGGAGGGGGTACTTATTCTTTACCGTGATACTGTTCAGGCCCGTGTAATCAATGCAGGGTCTCAGGATTTTGTCCTTCTTCTCTCCAAAGAAAACCCCGGTGCCTACTGGGGACGTTGAGGGCTGGATAAGACCTGCAGCCAGCAACTCGGTTATATAAGTTTCCATGGCTTCTTTCTCCGGCTTCGAGAGGTTATAGAGTCACTGAGAAGGGAGCTTGGAACCTGGGAGTAACTCGATGGTGCAATTGTATGGTCGGTGAGCTGGTAGCGAATGAGCCTGATCTTTCCTGAATGCCTCTTTCAAATTGTAGCATTCCCTCGGGAATCCAGTCAAGTCCATATCCCCCAGCTCGACCAGGGTTTGGGAAACTGGGGGGGGGGGGGGTACAGCCACCAGTAGGCAGTGCTGAAGGAAGTAGTTACTCCAGCTTCATATGGCGGGCGTGCGACAGTCAATGTGGGGGTTGTGGGGCTGCAACCACGACCACCCCAGCACCAGGGGAGAGAGAGGGGCAGAGAGGACAAACAGCCCCAAACACGTGTGGTGATTACCGAACAGACTGAACTTGACAGGCTTCATTTTGTGAGTGACACAAGCTATGAGTTGGTCGTCAATGGCTACTACCTCATTGGGGTTTCAAGTTCATACATGGGTAGGTCATGGAGCTCAACCATACCCGAGTCAATGAAATTAGCATCAGCGCCTGAATCGATGAATATGCTGACTGACTGGGTATGTTGTGCACACTGCGGCGTACCTTGAACCTGCAGGAACGTCCCTGTTGTCTTGGAGGGTTCTCTCGTTGCTGCTCCTCTCTTGGCTGTTGGACCCTGCCGCACTGGGCACTGGGTGACATAATTCCACTTTTCTGCACAATAAATGCAAAGACCATTGTTCAGCCGATAATGACTTTCTTCTACTGTCAGCCTAGTGTGGTCCAGTTGCATGGGCTCATGGGAGTCATCCTCCATCGGTGGGGGAAAATGAGAGGAGGTTCGAGGTGAGGCAGCGTTGAGCCTCACAGGGGTGCTCGGGGGCGGGTAGACGAGACGAATCCGGTGTTCCTGGGATCTGAATCTCTCTCTCTCTCTTAGCTGGTTGTCCAGCCTTGTAGCCAAGGAGATCAGATCTTCCAGCGTCGCTGTCTCATCTCATGCCGCGAGCTGGTCCATCAGCCTCTCGTTCAGCCCCTGCAGTAAGGCCCTCTAGAGCGTGGGGTTCCAGCCACTTTCTAGGGCTAGGATCTGGAATCCAATCGCATATTCAGACACTTATTGCTAGCCTTGCTGGATCCACAGCAGCTGGTTGCTTGCTTCCTCCCCTTTTGTCGGATGATCGAAGACTCTCTTCATCTCCAGCATGAACCGATCGAAGTGTGAGCATAACTTCGAAGTATGGGTAGCGACCACTAGTGCCCTGGGCAAGGATTTATCTGTGACCAGGCTAATCACAAATGTGGTCTTGGCTTGGTCGGTGGTGTATGAGAGCGGCTGCTGGCTGAAGACGAGCGAGCACTTGTGGAAGAACTGTGCACATGAGCTGATCATGCCTGAATTCCTTGCTGGCGTGGATATGAGCAGCTCTCGGCGCATGGGGAGTAGGACTGGCGATGCTGCCAGTGCAGAAAGTGAAGGGTAAGTGGGCGAGGTCACGGTGGTGAGTTGGGTGGCGCCGGCATCCATCCTTCCGCGGAGCTGTCCCATGCTGGTGGTTAATCTTTGGAGGCTGTCCACAATTTGGTGAAGGGTGGAGTCATGCTGTCCCAACGGGTGTCCCTGGTGGGACAATGCCTGCTGGAGTTGGGTGGTCTCCGCTGGATCCATTTTTTCGGCTCGAAGATTCTGTGACGGTGGGAGCTTTCAGTCGGACCCAAAGATGCAGTACAAGTATGATGACACTAATGACCTTTATTGGACACAAAGCAGCCAATGGCGTATAAGAAATCATGATCACCATAGAGGTGAGGGGAAACCCGAGAACCAAAATCACTAAGGTAAAATATCTAAGCGGGAACTGGTCGAGCACGAAGCTGAAAACCAGGGAGCCAGAGAGATTACAGGGAGCCAGGATCACATGAAGGGAACAATCTTCTAGCGCTGGGAAGAGCACACCGCTCATCTTTATAGCCCGGTGATGGCTGCGTGGAAACAGGTGTGCTCTCCGGACTCCACCTGCGTGTGACAGCCACGCCCCTCGCCAGCACCTGCAGTGTTAAAGAGAGTGTTAAAAGCCGCCAAATAATGCAGACCATAACACAGAATTATCATTGTTATTTTACTTTTTGTGTAAATAAAATTAAATAGTAAATATTTAAGTGTTCTTGCCAACGTATTTTGCATGCCAGAGAATATAAATCTATTAAATATCCAATTCATTAATGTAATTAAATGTGCAGCTGTGGACTAATGGATAGACAAGTGGGCTGGGAATATAAGGTTTGATTCCTGAACCAGCAATAAAAAAATAAAATAAAATAAAATAAAATGTACGGTAATGGGGCAGTGAGCTGTACCTTCACTTTCTGCACCCGCCCTTTCTCCAGCTTTGTGGCCAAAGTGTGTGCGCATGTTTGTGCATGCGTTCACTTTAGATGGATTAAATGCAGAAGTCAGGAAGTCGTAAAATATAAACAATAATAAAACTATTTATCTCTCTTTTTTTTTCTTACTTGACACTTCTTATGTCAGTTGGAAACAGTACAAATGGAAAGAGACATTCAAATGATTGGATATAAACCATTTACACACCCTGTTAAAATTCCAGTTGTTTGTGATGTACAAAAATGAGACCAATATCAATAATTTTTCATCATATTTCCTGCATTTAATGTGATATAACACCCATACAAGTCAATGGAAAAAAAAAAAAAAAGTTTAGTGACAAAATATTTCAACCTTTTGCTGGGAAATATTATCACCATGTACATCTCACAATACTTTACAACCTGGATGAAATTTTCCTCTTTTAATTAAACTATGTTTTCTTCTTGGTACCCAGGGCATGAATGATAAATGACTTTTGGCATAAATAATAATATCATGGTTTAATCAAAATGAATATTGCCCAACAACTAAAAATTAGGGCTGTGTGATATGTCTAAAGTCTTTTATGCATTTTACGAATTCATATCATATCACAGCAGATTATATTTTCAGTTAACAAAATACATATTAATATAAATAAATTTTAATCAAATCAGGAATGCAGTGTTCAACTTTTTCCTAAAGCGAATTAAGTAATAACTGTTAACCTGGTATAAGTGCATATTTTTAAAAAGGTTGTTGATAACAGTGGAAGAAATTACCTGATTATTAAATAAATAAATAGATAATCAAATGAACAAATAAGCAAATGAATGAATAAATTAAAAAATAAAAATAACGTAATAGTTTCCAAAAAAAAAAAAGATATTAATACTGACAATGAGTCTTGATTGTAAACACACAACTTAGTATTAATAAAATTAAGAATATAAAGATTCTAAAAAAGTTGTCACACTATACAAATTGTGAATAAAAGCTGAATGCAGTGATGCGGAAGTGCCAAATTTCAAATGTTATTCCGCTGACAGGGTCAAAAGTTCGAACTGAGAAAATGTATAATTTTAAAGGAAACAAAACAGCTGGAAGACTAACTACCACCAATGAGGTCCATTGGCAACATGACTGAGCATAAAAAAACACTTCTCAGAGTGGCTTTGTCTTTCAGAAGCGAAGAAGGGTGGATCACCATTCTCCAATGTTGCGCCGAAAGATAGTGGAGCAATATCAGAAATGTGTTTCCAAGTGAAAAATTGCAAAGAGTTTGGAGTTATTATTATCTGCAGAGCATAACATCATCCAAAGATTCAGAGAGTTTTGAACAATCTCTGTGTGTCAAAGAAGAAGCCATTTCTAAACAGGACCCTGATGCGCAGGGATTTTCTCTGGGCCAGGGGTCACCAGGAGTGTGGCAAAGTGGAAAACTGTTCTGTGGTCAGACGAATCATGATTCAAAGTTCTTTATGGAAAACTGGGATGCCATGTCATCCGGACTAAAGAGGACAAGGACAACCCAAGTTGTTATCATCGCTCAGTTCAGAGGCCTGCATCTGTGATGGTATGGGGTTGCATGAGTGCGTGTGGCATGGGCAGCTTGCACATCTGGAAAGGCATCATCAATGCAGAAAGGTATATTCAGGTTCGAGAACAACATATGCTCCCATCCAGACGCCATCTCTTTCAGAGAAGACCTTGCATTTTTCAACACCATAATGCCAGATGGCATGGAGCATTAATTACAACATCATGGCTGCGTAGGAAAAGGATCCGGGTATTGAAATGGTCAGTCTGCAGTCCAGATCTTTCACCTATAGAGAACATCTGGCACATCATAAAGAGGAAGGTGCAACAAAGAAGGCCCAAGAGAGTTGGACAGTTCGAGACCTTTATTAGGCAGGAATGGGACAGCATTCCTATTTCAAACCTTGAGAAACTTGTCTCCTCAGTCTCCAGACATGTGCAGATTGATGTAAAATGAATAGGGAAAGAAAATGTCCGTGTCCCAACTTTTTTGATATTTGTTGACACCATGAAATTTAAAATCAACATATTTTTCCCTTAAAATGATACATTTTCTCAGTTTAAACTTTTGAAGAAGTCAGCAATGGTTCTTTTACATGAACCTCTCACCAGAGACAGTGAGAGACACGGCTGGCCTTTGATAACCTGGTTAGCTGCACTGGCGTCACAGTGCCAACCTGTTGAGAGTGGGGCTTGAACATCCAACCTTAGGATCAGTGATCCACCATCTTTACCACCAGGCCACCACTGCCCATGGGAGAGTTTTTGTCATTTTACTTTATTTAAACTTATCTTAACTCACATTATCAACATACGGATCATTATTATAATTATCACCGAGCAAGCATTGAATGGAGAGTCCTGATGAACAAAAACCAGCATATTACTTTACTCTCTGCTTCGCTCTATGTGTGTGTGTGTGTGTTTGTGCTTGTGTGTGTTTGACAACCTAGTTGACAGTTAGGCTTGAATCCCAACCGTATGATTAGTAAACCATCACCTTACCACCAGGCCACCACTGTCCAAACTCTCAAAATTTTAAATTCAAAATGTTTAGCAATATTTATGCAATAGAGTCAATTTTTCACAAAATTTTTGCACACGTAACTAAAAATAATACAAGTAATGCTTCCGTGGACTCAAGGTGATTTCTTGACACGGGGCTTTTAATGCTGGACAGTTGTGTTGTTGAAAGTAATGCAACCATTTGGGGGGGGGCACTAACCAGTGTCTCTCCCCCTTACGCTGGTCCCAAGCCTGGAGAAATGCAGAGGGTTGCGACAGGAAGGGCATCCGGCGTAAAACTTTTGCCAATTTACAAAATACAAACCATAAACACAAATCGCATACCGGATCGGTCGAGGCCCGGGTTAACAACGACCGCCATCAGTGCTGTTAGCCAACAGGGTGCTGGTGGAAATTGGACTACTGTTGGTCGAAGACGTCCAAGAAGGAGAGGCGGGAGGTGTGTCCGTAGGCAGAGAAAAAAGAGGAAAAGCACGAGTCTAGAACTGAGAGTAAGGACTTTGAATGTTGGAACTATGCAAGGAAAAGATAGAGAGCTGGCTGACATGATGCAGAGGAGGAAGGTGGACATACTGTGTGTTCAGGAGACCAGGTGGAAAGATAGCAAAGCTAAAAGCTTAGGAGCAGGGTTTAAGCTGTTTTATCATGGTGTGGATGGGAAGAGAAATGGAGTACGAGTCATCTTGAAGGAGGAGTTGGTCAGGAATTTTCTAGAAGTGAAAAGAGTGTCAGGCAGAGTGATGAGTCTCAAGTTAGAAATTGAAGGTGTGATATTTAATGCTGTTAGTGCTTATGCCCCACAGATGAAGAAGAGAAGGAGAGATTCTGCAGTGAGTTAGATGAAGTGATGCCGAATACCCCCAGAGCAGAAAGAGTGGTCATTGGTGCAGACTTGGTCAATGGACATGTTGGTGCAGGCAACAGAGGGGACAAGGAAGTGATGGGCAGGTTTGGTGTCCAGGACAGGAACACAGAAGGACAGATGTTGATCGATTTTGCAAAAGGGATGGAAATGACTGTGGTAAGGCGGTCACCCGATGTCTCATTGTTGTAACATTAACCCTTTACACCCTGAATTATTTTCTAGCTGTAAAAAAAAAAAAAAATCATGCTTTTTTTTTTAAGCTTGTTAAAAATAATATGTACTGAAAACATGAATTTTGCATCAATTATTAAAAAAAAGAATGTGTGACTAATTAGTCACATCCGGTAGGCCAGATTGAATAAATAATAATAAAAATGGGTGACGAACTCACATCCGTAGGAAATGTGCAAATTTTGTAAAGTGAAAAGAAAAAGGGGGGGGTTATAGATTGCTTGTATTGTAAATATAAAATTTATATAAAATATTGTTATTATTAATAAAAAGAAGGAGGAGAAGAAGAAGAAGAAGCACTCCATGAATGTTATTTTTCAACAACTGAAATGAAGTTGGTTGGGAAGTAGAGCTTGAACTTTTCTTTAAAATAAAAACAGGTGTTGGTGCACCAGCTGGGAGAATGAAGGCTCAGCCTCAGTCTCATCCAAAATCCCGCTACTGTTTCAAACATGTCCAACTCGCCTCCGTTCACACGCTGTCCCCTTGTGAGTTACATTTTAGCGCTCAAATTACCGACATATAACCGAGAAAATCCGGTCATTTTTCAGAATAAAAGACTTTTTCAAAATTAAAGATCGTTCAGGCTCAGATAATACATATAACAGAAATAATTAATTATGTCTTCTGCGGACCAGTACCAATTGAGCCACGGACCGATACCGGTCCACGGACTGGTGGTTGGGGACCACTGCTGTAGAGTGTATAGAGCTGGTTAAGAGTGCTGTGGCTGGGATAAAAAACACATTGTTCCTCTGAAATCCAAGGTTCAACCATCGGTCGGATCCTCCTCTCCAGTACTCCGACATACCTTTCCCAGGTAGGCTGAAACGTGTGATTCCATGATAATTGGAATACACCCTCTGGTACCCCTTTTTAAAAAGGGGAACTGCCACCCCGGTTTGCGAATCCAGAGGTATAGCCCGCGAAGACCACATAATGTTGCAAAGACATGTCAACTAAGACGACAACATCCAGAGCCCTGAG
>JALRMN010000026.1:225000-247500 GCA_024760905.1 Plotosus lineatus | reverse complement strand
GTCCCTTACAAGTCAGGCAGTGGCTACAAGAAAATCCCCCCTTGCCTGCCCCTGCCTATATTTATGGTCAGAAGAATCATTAAGAAGTTTAAAACAACCGGAAGAGTGGTAAAGAAGCCTAGACGAGGACGGAAAGTTAATTTGCAAACATGTACAGTGAGGAGAATAGTAAGAGAAATAAAAAGTTATCCAACGCTCACTGTTAAAGAATTGTAAAACTGGGAGCATCGTGGGGTCACAAAGTCTCCAAGAAAACCGTCAGGTGCCAACAATGCCAACAAGCTGTTTGGGAGGCACGCAGGGAAAAACTTTTTCTCACTCACTGTCATAAACACAAACATCTGGAGTTCACTAAGCGGTACTTGGACTTCAACTGGGACCGGGTGCTTTGGTCAGATGAAACCAGGATAGAACTTTTTGGCAACAAACACTTTAAGCAGGTCTGGCAGAACATAAAAGCTGAGAATGCAGAAAAGCACCTCATGTCCACTGTGAAGTATGGGGGGAGGTTCGGTGATGCTGTGGCCTGTTTCTCTTCCAGAGACATTGTCCTGGGAACCTTGCTGTGTCCTGGGAACCTTGCTGTGTCCTGGGAACCTTGTTAGGGTGCATGGGCTCATGAATGCTTTTAAATCAAAATCTGATCCGAGCCTCTGCCCAAAAGCTGAAGATGGGTCATCATCGGGTTTTTCCGCAAGATAATGACCCTAAACATCTGGCAATATCTACATGGAAATGGTTCACCAGACACAAAATCAAGCTCCTCCTGTGGCTTTCTCAGTCCCCAGACCTCAACCCCATTTAAAACCAGTATAGTGAGCTGAAGTGGAGAGTGTAGAGGACAGGACCAGGTCGCTGGATGATTTAGAGATATTGTGCAGAGAGGACACTGTCCAAGATCCTCTTTCTGTATCCTCCCATCTTGTTAAACACCACAGCAGAAGATTCGGTGCTGTTTTGTTGGTGAAAGGCGGTTGGACAAAGTATTCACATCAGGGGTAAATAATTGTGGCACACATGATGTACGGTGAAAGAATTATTTCTTAATATGGGATTTTTTTTCCCCCTTGAAATAAACTTTGTGGGGCCGGTGGGGTAGTGGTTAGGGTGCTGTGCTCATGATCGGAGGTTGTGTGTTCAAATCCCAGTTAGACCCCCACTGTGCTAAGACCCCACTTTGCTCAGACCGCTGGACAAAGTCTTAACCACAAGTGTGCCTCTGTTCACCCAGCAGTATAAATGGGTACCAGTAAAAATATACTGGGAAGGAAATCTGGGGACGAGCGTCCCATTCAGGTGGAGTTGAACTCCTGGTTGCTTCACACTACAGAAATCTGGAAAAAGCACTGTCCTTATGAATCACTCGCCACGTTGGTGTAAAAAGCCCAGCAGACTTTTTTACTATTTTTTTTTTTAATAAACTTTGGGTTTTCCTTTTTTTTTTTTCCATTGTAGTGTTATATTGGGTCAGTGGTGGTCGAATGGGATAAGGCGCTGGATTGCTGATCCTAAGGTCTCCACACGCCACAGGGTTGTCACTGTTCCCCCCAGTGCAGTTAACTGGGTTATCAAAGGTCGGCCATGTCTCTCATTGTCTATGGTGTGAGGCATGTAAAAGAACCATTGCTGACTTTCGACAAAAGTAGGCTGCAAAGCCGTCAGCGTGTTTCTAATCGGGAGTCGAAGTTCCCTGACGCAGTTTGTTCACAGTAACATTCTATCAACTCCTGCAGCAGCACAGGAACCCAGTCGTATCGGCACTTGCCCCTCCATTGGATCCTTCCGGTGGCGCCGAGAGGGGAGACTTGCTGCTTGGGTAACAGCCTGTCCTCCATTACTCCCTACCCAGGCTCTACGCACTGGAGAGTATCACCAGCCGGGATACCAGCCAGAGCGCAGCCATAGTCCTTCGAGACTGACGGAGGCCTACCAGTGTTATATTATTTTGAAAAAAAATATTCCTGAATTTATGAGAAGCTAAAGAACACATCTTCACCAAAGTTGCCAATAATTATGGAGGACAGTGTGTGTGTGTGTGTGTGTGTGTGTGTGTGTGTGTGTGTGTGTGTGTGTGTGTGTTAAACTTGAATAAAATGAAAAGTAAATCATTTTCAAATCACATGAGCCAATATTTCAAAGAAAATTTGCAATTTTTTGAAATGTTAAGCCTGCTACAGTTGTCAGTTTCGTTGGGCTTAGACATGTTTTTGACGTTGAAACAGTTTTAAGCTGTCTAGACATCAAGCTTCTGAGTTTCTGGTCCCATTGTTGCCTCATAGAGGTTTTTGGCTGCTAAAACATGACTCTTGGTCATGTTTGATGTTTTATTTATTTTTTTGTTTTGTTTTAATAATGAGGCAAAGTTTTACTCCAATGAATAACACAAAAAAGCTTTAACCAGGATAGGACAAAACAAAACAAAACAAAAAAAAATCTATGACCGGTTTAAATTAGAAGCATCATTAAATATTGCCAGAAAAAACTCTGTCTCAACTTGAACAGTGAATGTCTTGACCAGGGATTTGCAACCTGTGGCTCAAAAGCCACATGCAGCTCTTTAGCGCCCGACAAGCCCGACAAATATTGGCAACATTTTTTATAACATTTTCCAAGTTTTTAAAAAAAAATTGTAAAAAAAAAAAATAAAAAAAAAATACATATACAGTCAGCCCCCTACTTACGAAGACCCCTGGGTACAAAATCCCCGGGTTACGAAGATCAGTTTCCTAAGTTTCCGTCCCCGGGATATGAAAACAACCCCCTCTTACAAAAAGAAATTCAAAATTCAAATGCGCCAATCAAAAATTCACACGACATGTGAGTTGCTCTCTCATTGGCTGTCTCTCAACATCCCACCCTGCGGGCTCCCAGACAGAGACAGAAGGAAGCGTAACTCTTTAGTTTTTAGTTTAGTTTTTAAGTTGTTTAATTCAGTAAATGTTCAATAAATGTGGGCGCATTTGAGCTCATCTGGAATTCCGATCCCTCATGGGATCAAGTTAAAGTCGCGTTTGTCAAGCAGGGAATACGATTTGAATACATCTTGTGGGCGTGGCCCGCAGTGCACATGCACAAGAGAGAGAGAGAGAGAGAGAGAGAGAGAGAATGACAAGTGTGTGTGTGTGTGTGTGTGTGTGTGTGTGTGTGTGTGTGTGTGTGTGTGTGTGTGTTAATAAAAAATGTTTAATAATGGTTTAATTCATAAATATGTTCATAAAATGCTTTAATACGTTAATAAAATGTTTAAATTGTTGAATAAATAATTTTCTTTTACTTTTAGCACATATTTCATACAAAATTGGTGTACTTTTATCATTTTTAAAGTGTTTATGGTGTTTATTCAGTCAAAAGACTGGAGCCTTGGAACGAATTAGGCGTTTAACATTTAAATGAAACCCGACTACCTACGAAAAAGGCTCTGGAACAGGTTAATTTAGTATGTAGGGAGTAGACTGTCTCTCTCTCTCTCTCTCTCTCTCTCTCTCTCTATATATATATATATATATATATATATATATAGAGAGAGAGAGAGAGAGAGAGAGAGGATTTTCTGAGTAGATCCTTCCGTAGGAGAGTGCTCACTACTTTTTGGTAGAGCAAATAACAAAAGGACAGGACAAAGGCTTTCTATTGAAACTCCATTTATCACTACAGATCTGTTTTAGGGTGGTGAAACCATCCCTCTCTTCAGGTGATTACAGAAGAATCTGTAATCACCTGAAGAGAGGGATGGTTTCACCACCCCCTCTAAAACAGATCTGTAGTGATAAAATGGAGTTTCAATAGAAAGCCTTGTCCTGTCCTTTATATATATATATATATATATATATATATATATATATATATATATATATATATATATATATATATATATATATATATATATATATATATATATATATATATATATATATATATATATATATATATATATATATATATATATATATATATATATATATATATATATATGTGTGTGTCATAGGCCATGAATCCCAAGGGAAAAAAGGGAAAGATAGCTGATAAGAACAGAAGATTCAAGGAAGAATGGACCGGATCATTTGCTTTCATTTCCAATGTGGAAGGATTGCCTGTATGTTTGCTTTGTAATGAGAAGCTTTCAAATAACAAAAAAAGTAATTTGGAAAAACATTTGCAGGGAAGACATACTAAATTTGCAGCCGACCACCCAGTTGTGATTGAGAGTGTGATTGCAGTAATACTGGATAAATTAGAGGAGCGCAAAGATAGATTGAAGTGGATTGGATCTTCAAACTCCACTAGTGCTGCCAATTTTGTTGCAACCCGAGAGACAATAAAACGTGGAGATGGTGCACAGATGGTGATTCATTCATTAAAATATTATTCATTAAAATATAATATAATATAATATAATTCAAATAAAATATAATATAATTCATTAAAATATCAATGCACCTATTTTCAGACTTCAAAAAAAAAAACAAAAAAAAAACAGATAATACAGAAAATTAAAGACATGCGTCTATGTGCAATGTTGTTGAAGGAAAGGGCCATTACAATGCCGGCAACAAAAAAATCATTGGCTTTCATTTAGTACCACTTTTAATGCTATAGCATCAACCTCTGGGAAGCTACAATGAAAACAAAGACATAGTATCCTGAATTTGGCAGTGTTGTTGAAAAACGCCAACAATAAAACTACATGGCTCTTGGGACAGGCAGAGCCAAGGTCTAAGATGAAAGTAACTGGTATATTTAGTTCATTTAGACCTTGAAGAATGGGAAAAAATATCAGTTTGCATATGTTTGATGAAAAAAGTTAAATTTGAAGAGGTCTAATATATCTCTTTTTTTGTTCCTGCAGTTTCCTGCCTCGGACTCTGTGAATTACGCTGCATTACACCTCTTTAAGAAAAAGGCAAAAATAACCAAGAAACACGATGAAAATTTGGATACACATATTATATATATATTCTTCAGTAGTGTAACCTTTTACAATGTGGATGACATTATGGTGTCATTATTATAATTTTTTTATTCTAGATAAATATTAATAATTATTATTCATTCTTTTTTTTTTTTTTTTCATCTTGGGAGGATTTGGGATAGCCAATGAGCCTGCTGTGCTTTCTAATATGTGCTGGTTCTGGTCATGTGACTTTCGAATCCACAGCAGTTATAGAAGTTACGTAGCGTGCCTCTGACTGATAGCTGCACCCTGAACCTCTCCATAGAGGCTAATACAAAATTTTAGTGTTTGAAATTGTTTAAATCATTATGAGGGTCATTTTTAAATCATGACTTTTGAAACAGTTTTCAAAGTGCACTGAAAAAAAAAAAAAAAAAAAAAAAAAAAAAACATTGCTGCGTTCAACCAATTCTTGGCTCCCAAACGCCATCAACCTTATTGTGATAAGAAATATAATTTTCAAATTAAAAATCCAAAATCAAAACATTTGCCATTGGCTTTTTCACTCAAAAATGAATGTGTAATTGATACGCGCTGCCAGCTTTATCTCTATTGAAAAGACCAGCCGCGCACAGTTCTTCATTTACACAAAAATGAATCACGCCCACACATTGTCTACTTGTTTGGTTCCACACAGGCAGAATATGTCAGAGAATAAATTTGTGTATATGTATAAATATGTAATAATAATTTGGTTGGATTGATGTATATTTTGCAAAACAAAATGAACAGCTTTTAAACCAAAAAATCTTTTGTTATGGTTATGATAGCTCACGGAACTAGCGAACACACACACACACACACACACACACACACACACACACACACACACACCATGTTTGCCCTGCCTCCCTGTGTCACATCCTGTTGTAGCGGGACAATCTATTTTTGCGGTATCTGCTCTCCTCCCCTCATTTGTGATTATTTTCATGACCCCACCCTCATTCCAGATTAATTGAATAGCGATGGTATTTATTTAAACCCCACAATAACGATTACAGTTAAAGAATATATTCTTTGATTTATCACCGCCGATTTTGCAACATAAAACCTTAGGAAACTGTCAGGAATCGTTCTGTGTTCTACAGCTCAGCACGACACTCTACCATCAGCAGCTGCAGACAAATTCTCTCAGGAAGTTTTCCAGTTAATTATTATTATTATTATTATTATTATTATTATTATTATTATTATTTTTATTGGGCAGTGGTGGCCCGATGATAAGGTGCTGGATTACCGGTCCCAAGGACGGGGGTTCAAGCCTAACTGTCACTGGGTTGTCACTACTCTCTTTGGTAAGAGGCATGTAAAAGAATAAACATTCCTGACTTTCATAAATACTGGTCATTGGGTTGCTGTCAGAGTGTTTTACCACAGCGAGCTGTCCAGTGTGTATTCTGCCTCAGTCTAGAGTTGACTAATAGTTAGCAGCATGCCCGCCTCACAGCCAAAAGATCCTGGGTTCGAGTCTCAATCTCAGTGAGGGCATTTCTATATGGAGTTTGTATGTTCTTCCTGTGCAGCACCCCCCCCCCCCCCCCCCACACACACACACACACACAACTGGTTGGGGGTGTGTTACCTTGTGATCATCTGGCAAGCTGGTCAGGATGCACCCCACCTCTGCCTAAAGTTGAGTGAGATGGGTGCCATCCTCTTCACAACCTTAATAGTAAGATTAACCGGTTCAGCAGTTGAGTGAGATGAAAGTATGTGACTGCTCTATTCTTCTTAGTATTCTTGTTCTTCTTCTTGTTGTTATTGTTGTTGTTGTTGTTGTTGTTGTTGTTGTATATCTGTCTATCTGTCTGCCTGTATATCTACGTCCGTCGATTATGCAGTATAATAAAAAGTTAATAAATCTGATTTTCCTTTCGGCTGTTCCCTTCAGGGATCGCCACAGCAAACAATCTGCTTCCATCTCACCCTATCATCTGCACCTTCTTCTATTACACCAACTGCCTTCATGTCCTCCTACACCACGTCCATGAATCATCTCTTTGGTCTTCCTCAAGGCCTTCTGCCTGGTAGTTCCAACCTCAGTATTCTACTACCAATATACTCACAATCCCTCCTATGTACATGTCCAAACCATCTCAATCTAGCCTCTCTGACTTTGTCTACGAAACATCTTACATTTGCGATCCCTCAACATTTTCATATCTGCTACCTCCAGCTCAGCCTCCTGTCTTTTTTCACACTCTCCACTGCTCTGGATTGTTGAGCCGAAGTACTTAAAATCCACCACCTTCCTTATCTCGGCTCCCTGTAACCTCACCGTTCCTCCTGGGTCCTTGCCATTCATACACATGTATTCTGTCTTACTGAGGCTAACCTTCATTCCACTCCTTTCCAGGGCATACCTCCACCTCTCTAGATTTTCCTGCACTTGTTCTCTGCTTTCACTGCAGATCACAATGTCATCTGCAAACATCATAGTCCATGGGGAATCTTGTCTCTCTGTAGTAATCCCTCTGTAGTTGCCACAATTCTGCATGTCTCCCTTGTTCTTAAAAATAAGCACCAGTACACTTCTCCTCCATTCCTCTGGCATCGTCTCACTCGTGAAGACGTTGTTGAATGTTCTTGTCAGGAAATCTACTGCTACCTCTCCTAGACACTTCCATACCCCCACCGGTATGTAATCAGGACCAACTGCCTTTCCATTCTTCATCCTCTTCAATGCCCTCCTCACTTCACCCTTACTGATCTTTGCTACATCCTGCTCATAAATGATCACCTCTTCTACTCTTTTTTTCTCTCTCATTTTCCTGATTCATCAGCTCTTCAAAGTACTCTTTCCATCTTCCAAGCACACTTCTGTCATCAGTCAATACATTTCCTTCTCTGTCCTTAATCACTCTAACTTGCCGCACATCCTTCCCAGCTCTATTTCTGTACTGTGCCAACCCGTATAAACCATTTTCTCCCTCTTTACTTTCCAACCGAGCATACAAGTCATCATACGCCCTCTGGTTGGCCTTTGCCACCGCTACCTTCACTTTACGCTGTGTCTCCCTGGACTTCTGTTTACTCTCTTCAGTCCTCTCTATGTCCCACTTCTTCTTAGCTAACCTCTTCTTTTGTACACACTCCTGCACTTCCTCATTCCACCACCAAGTCTCCTTATCTACTCTCCTTCCCGATGACACACCAAGTATTCTCCCACCTGTCTCCCTGATCACATTAGCTGTAGTTGTCCAGTCATTTGGAAGCACTTCCTGACCACCCTAAGCCATTTTGAACTCCTCCTTTAAGACAACACAATACACTTCCTTTTTCAGCTTCCACCACTTTGTCTTCTGCTCTGCGTTTGCCTTCTCCACCTTCCTCACCATCAGCATCATCCTGCACACCACCATCCTATGCTGTTTGGCAACACCCTCCCCCACTACTACTTTGCAGTCACTGACTTCCTTCAAACTGCATTATCTGCACAAGATGTAGTCTACCTGTGTGCTCCTACCTCCGCTTTTATAAGTCACCCTATGCTCTTGTCTCTTCTGGAAGAAAGTATTTACCACAGCCATTTCCATCCTTTTTTGCAAAATCTACCAACATCTGTCCTTCTGCATTCCTGTCCTGGCTACCAAACCTGCCCATCACTTCCTCGTGCAGGAAACAGACGGGAATTCTGCATCACTTCATCTCACTCAGTCCAGAATCTCTCCTTCTCTTCGAGCTCACATCCTGCCTGTGGGGCATAATAACGAACAAAATTGAACTTCTTCTTTCTTCTTTTCCTTTCGGCTGTTCCCTTCAGGGGTCGCCACAGCAAATGATCTGCCTCCATCTCTCCCTATCCTCTGTATCTTCTACTCTTACTCCAACGACCTTCATGTCCGCCTTCACCGCATCCATAAATCTTCTCTTTGGTCTTCCTCTGGGCCTTTTGCCTGGTAGTTCCAACCTCAGCATCCTACGACCAATATACTCACTATCCCTCCTCTGTACATGTCCAAACCATCTCAATCTAGCCTCTCTGACTTTGTCTCCAAAACATCTAACATGTGCTATCCCTCTGATGTACTCATTTCTGATCCTATCCATCCTCGTTACTCCCAAAGAGAACCTCAACATTTTCATCTCTGCTACCTCCAACTCTGACTCCTGTCTTTTCCCCAGGGCCACTGTCTCTAAACCATACAACATTGCTGGCCTCATCACCGTCTTGTACACTTTTCCCTTCATTCTTGCCGATACTCTCCTATCACACATCACACCGGACACTTTTCTCCATCTATTCCAACCTGCCTGCACGCGCTTCTTCACCTCTTTTCCACACTCTCCATTGCTCTGGATTGTTGAGCCTAAGTACTTAAAATCCTCCACCTTCTTTATCTCTGCCCCCTGTAACCTCAAAGTTCCTCTTGGGTCCTTGTCGTTCACACACATGTATTCTGTCTTACTAAGACTAACCTTCAATCCCCTCCTTTCCAGGGCATACCTCCACCTCTCCAGATTTTCCTCCACTTGGTCTCTGCTCTCACTACAGATCACGATGTCATCTGCAAACATCATAGTCCATGGAGATTCTTGTCTAACCTCATCTGTTAGCCTGTCCATCACCATAGCAAACAAGAAGGGGCTGAGAGCTGACCCTTGATGCAGTCCCACCTCCACCTTGAACTCTTCTGTCACACCAACAGCACACCTCACCACTGTCTTACATCTCTCATACATGTCCTGCACCACTCTAACATACTTCTCTGTCACTCCAGACTTCCTCATACAATACCACAGTTCTTCTCTCGGCACCCTGTCATATGCTTTCTCCAGATCCACAAAGGCACAATGCAGCTCCCTCTGACCTTCTCTGTACTTCTCTATTAACATCCTCAAAGCAAACACTGCATCTGTGGTGCTCTTTCTTGGCATGAAACCAAACTGTTGTTCACAAATGCTGACCTCTGCCCTTAGTCTTGCTTCCACTATTCTTTCCCATAGCTTCATTGTATGGCTCATCAACTTTATCCCTCTGTAGTTGCCACAACTCTGTACATCTCCCTTGTTCTTAAAGATGGGCACAAGCACACTTCTCCTCCATTCCTCTGGCATCTGCTCACTTTCTAAGACCTTGTTGAATATTCTTGTCAGAAAATCTACTGCTACCTCCCTAGACACTTCCATACCTCAACTGGTATGTCATCAGGGCCAACTGCCTTTCCACTCTTCATCCTCTTCAATGCCCTCCTCACTTCTCCCTTACTAATCTTTGCTACTTCCTGCTCCTCAGCGGTCACCCCTTCTACTCTTTTTCTCTCTCATTTTCTTCGTTCATCAGCTCTTCAAAGTACTCTTTCCATCTTCCCAGCACACTTCTGTCATCAGTCAATACATTTCCCTCTCTGTCCTTTATCACTCTAACTTGCTGCATGTCTTTCCCATCTCTATTTCTCTGCTGTGCTAACCTGTATAGATCATTTTCTCCCTCCTGACTGTTCAACCGATCATACAAGTCATCATACGCCCTCTGTTTGGCCTTTGACACTGCTACCTTCGCCTTACGCTGTGTCTCCCTGTACTCCTGTTTACTCTCTTCGGTCCTGTCAATGTCCCACTTCTTTTTAGCTAACCTCTTCTTTTGTACACACTCCTGCACTTCCTCATTCCACCACCAAGTTTCCTTATCTACTTTCCTTCCAGAGGACACACCAAGTACTCTTCTACCGGTCTCCCTGATCACATTGGCTGTGGTTGTCCAGTCCTCTGGAAGCACTTCCTGACTACCCAAAGCCTGTTTCAACTCCTCCTTGAAGACAACATGACACTCTTCCTTTTTCAGCTTCCACCACTTTGTCTTCTGCTCTGCCTTTGCCTTTTTCACTTTTCTCACCATCAGTGTCATCCTGCACACCACCATCCTATGCTGTTTGGCAACACTCTCACCAACTACTACTTTGCAGTCACTGACTTCCTTCAAATTACATCGCCTGTACAAGATGTAGTCTACCTGTGTGCTCTTACCTCCGCTTTCATAAGTCACCCTATGCTTCTGTTTCTTCTTGAAGAAAGTATTCACCACAGCCATTTCCATCCTTTTTGCAAAATCGATCAACATCTGTCCTTCTGTGTTCCTGTCCTGGATACCAAACCTGCCCATCACTTCCTCGTCCCCTCTGTTGTCTGCACCAACATGTCCATTGAAGTCTGCTCCAATGACCACTCTTTCACCTCTGGGGGTATTCTGCATCACTTCATCTAAATCACTCCAGAATCTCTCCTTCTCTTCTAGCTTACATCCTGCCTGTGGGGCATAAGCACTAACAACATTGACCATCACGCCTTCAATTTCTAACTTGAGACTCATCACTCTGTCTGACACTCTTTTCACGTCTAGAACATTCCTGACAAACCCCTCCTTCAAGATGACTCCTACTCCATTTCTCTTCCCATCCACACCATGATAAAACAGTTTAAACCCTGCTCCTAAGCTTCTAGCCTTTCTACCTTTCCACCTTGTCTCCTGAACACACAGTATGTCCACCTTCCTCCTCTGCATCATGTCAGCCAGCTCCCTATCTTTTCCTTGCATAGTTCCAACATTCAAAGTCCCTACTCTCAGTCCTAGGCTCACACATTTCCTCTTCTCTCTCTGCCTACGGACATGCCTCCCGCCTCTCCTTCTTCGACGTCTTCGACCAACAGTAGTCCAATTTCCATCAGCACCCTGTTGGTTGACAGCACTGATGGCGGTCGTTGTTAACCCGGGCCTCGACCGATCCGGTATGAATTTCTTATTGATCATTTGCATTTTTTAAATGTGGCAGAAGTTTTACGCCGGATGCCCTTCCTGTCGCAACCCTCTGCATTTATCCGGGCTTGGGACCGGCATAACGAACGAACAAAATTGAACATCACGCCTTAAATAAATCACTGGAGACTCATCACTCTGTCTAACACTCTTTTCACTTCTAGAACATTCCTGACAAACTCCTCCTTCAAGATGACTCCTACTCCATTTCTCTTCCCATCCACATCATGAAAAAACAGCTTAAACCCTGTTCCTAAGCTTCTCGCCTTGCTACCTTTCCACCTGGTCTCCTGAACACACATTATGTCCACCTTCCTCCTCTGCATCATGTCAGCCAGCTCTCAATCTTTTCCTGTCATAGTTCCAACATTCAAATCCCTACTTTCAGTCCTAGACTCATGCCTTTCCTCTTCTCTCTCTGCATACGGACACGCCTCTCGCCTCTCCTTCTTCGACGTCTTCAACCAACAGTAAATCACCAAATAAATTAAATTATTTTATTTGATTTATTTATTTTTATTTTAACAGTTCTCACCAAATAAATAAATTTCCATCAGCACCCTGTTGGTTAACAGTACTGATGGCGGTTGGTGTTAACCCAAGCCTCGTCCGATCCAGTATGATTTTTTTTTTTATTGTGACTCGCATATTTTATTTGCCATTTGTTTTACCCTGGATGCCATTCCTGATGCAACCCTCTGCATTTATCTGGGATTGGGACTGGCACAAGGGAGAGACACTGTCTTGTGCCCCTCCCTCACGGCTGCGATCCTTATGTTACTAAATATACTCTTAATTGTTCAGTTGTGTGAAAATTATAAATGTAAATCGCTCTGGATAAAGTCAACTAGAAAATAACACAAAATGTATTATATGTTTTTACCATTGAGTTACCAAAAAAATTAACTTTTTCATGAAAACACAAAGTTACATCTGTTAGAAGACTGGCAAATGCAAGTATAATTATCTTTCAAATTGAGTCTTTGTTTAAACAATCCATTTGCACAACTGCAAGTCTGCAGGACCTGTTATCATTTTAGTTATCAGTTCTTGGGGGTAAGATGAGAAGATTTCCTTCTATGATGCAGGAAGCATCTCCCATAAGTTGTAGTCACACTTATTATTATTCTTCTTCTTTTCCTTTCGGCTGCTCCCTTCAGGGGTCGCCACAGCAAATCATCCACCACCATCTCACCCTGTCCTCTGCATCTTCTTTTTTTTACTCCAACGACCTTCATGTCTTCCTTCACCACATCCATAAATCTCTTATTTGGTCTTCCTCGAGGCATTCTGCTTGGTTGTTCCAACCTCAGCATCCTACAGCCAATATACTCACTATCCCTCCTCTATACATGTCCAAACCATCTCAATCTAGCCCCTCTGACTTTGTCTCCAAAACATCTTACATGGGCTGTCCCTCTTATAGACTCATTTCTGATCTTATCCATCCTCGTTACTCCCAGAGAGAACCTCAACACTTTCATCTCCGCTACCTCCAGCTCTGCCTCCTGCCTTTTCCTCAGCAAAACTGTTTCTAAGCCATACAACATCGATGGCCTCACTACAGTCTTGTACACTTTTTCTTTCATTCTTGCTGACACTCTCCTATCGCACATCACACCGGACACTTTTCTCCAACCATTCCAGCCTGCCTGCACACGCTTCTTCACCTCTTTTCCACACTCTATATTGGTCTGGATTGTTGAGCCTAAGTACTTAAAATCCTCCACCTTTGTTATCTTTGTTCCCTGCAACATCACCGTTCCTCCTGGGTCCTTCTCATTCACACACATGTATTCTGGTTTTCTGAGGCTAACCTTCATTCCTCTCCTTTCCAGGGCATACCTCCACCTCTCTAGATGTTCCTGCACTTCTTCTCTGCTATCACTACAGATAACAATGACATCTGCAAACATAATAGTCCATGGAGATTCTTGTCTCACCTCAGTTGTCAGCCTGTCCATCACCATCGCATACAAGAAGGGGCTCAGAGCTGACCCTTGATGCAATCCCACCTCCACCTTGAATCCGGCGGTCATGCCGACAGCACACCTCACCACTGTCTTACATCTCTCATACATGTCCTGCACCACTCTAACATACTTCTCTGCTACTCCAGACTTCCCCATGCAATACCACAGTTCTCTTGGCACCCTGTCATATGCTTTTTCCAGATCCACAAAGGCACAAGGCAGTTCCCTTGAACCTTCTCTGTATTTCTCTATTAACATCCTCAAAGCAAACATTGCGTCTGTTGTGCTCTTTCTTGGCATGAAACCAAACTGTTGTTCACAAATGCTGACCTCTGCCCTTAGTCTAGCTTCCATTATTCTTTCCCATAACTCCATCGTATGGCTCATCAACTTTATCCCTCTGTAGTTGCCGCAACTCTGCACATCTCCCTTGTTCTTAAAAATGGGCACAGCACACTTCTCCTCCACTCCTCCGGCATCTGTTCACTCTCTAGGACCTTGCTGAATGTTCTTGTCAGAAAATCCACTGCTACCTCTCCTAGACACTTTCATACGTCCACTGGTATATAATCAGGACCAACTGCCTTTCCATTCTTCATCCTCTTCAATGCCCTCCTCACTTCACCCTTACTGACCTTTGCTACATCCTGCTCATAAATGATCACCTCTTCTACTCTTTTCTTCTCTCTCATTTTCCTCATTCATCAGCTCTTCAAAGTACTCTTTCCATCTTCCCAGCACACTTGTGTCATCAGTCAATACATTTCCCTCTCTATCCTTTATCAATCTAACTTGCTGCACATTCTTCCCATCTCTATTTCTTTGCTTTGCCAACCTGTATAGATCATTTTCTCCCTCCTTACTGTCCAACCTATCATACAAGTCATCATACGCCCTCTGTTTGGCCTTAGCCACTGCTACTTTCACCTTATGCTGTGTCTCCCTGTACTCCTGTTTACTCGCTTCAGTCCTCTCAATGTCCCACTTCTTTTTAGCTAACCTCTTCCTTTGTACACACTCCTGCACTTCCTCATTCCACCACCAAGTCTCCTTATCTACTTTCCTTCCAGAGGACACACCAAGTACTCTCCTACCTGTGTCCCTGATCACATTTGCTGTGGTTGTCCAGTCATTTGGAAGCACTTTCTGGTCACCCAAAGCCTGTTTCAACTCCTCTTTGAAGACAACACAACACTCTTCCTTTTTCAGCTTCCACCACTTTGTCTTCTGCTCTGCGTTTGCCTTCTTCACCTTCCTCACCATCAGCGTCATCCTGCATACCACCATCCTATGCTGTTTGGGAACACTCTCCCCCACTACTACTTTGCAGTCACTGACTTCCTTCAAATTACATCGCCTACACAAGATGTAGTCTACCTGTGTGCTCCTACCTCCACTTTTATAAGTCACCCTATGCTCCTTTTACTTCTGGAAGGACAACATCTGTCCTTCTGTGTTCCTGTCCTGGATACCAAACCTTCCCATCACTTCCTCGTCCCCTCTATTGCTTGCACCAATATATCCACTGAAGTCTGCACCAATGACCACTCTTTCACCTCTAGGGGTACTCTGCATCACTTCATCTCAGTCACTCCAGAGTCTCTCCTTCTCTTTTAGCTCACATCCGGCCTGTGGGGCATAAGCACTAACAACATTGAGCATCACACCTTCAATTTCGAACTTGAGACTCATCACTCTGTCTGACACTCTTTTCACTTCTAGAACATTCCTGACAAACCCCTCCTTCAAGATGACTTCTACTCCATTTCTCTTCCCATCCACACCATTATAAAACAGCTTAAACTCTGCTCCTAAGCTTTTAGCTTTGCTACCTTTCCACCTGGTCGCCTGAACACACAGTATGTCAGCCAGCTCTCTACCTTTTCTTTGCATAGTTCCAACATTCAAAATCCCTACTCTCAGTCTTAGACTCATGCCTTTCCTCTTCTCTCTCTCTGCCTACGGACACGCCTCCCGCCTCTCCTTCTTTGACGTCTTTGACCAGCAGTAGTCCAATTTCTATCAGCACCCTGTTGATTGACAGCACTGATGGTGGTTGTTGTTAACCTCGACGAATCCGGTATGGATGTAATACTTCTGATTTGCATCATTAAAGTTTGGAATTGGTTTTATGGCGGATGCCCTTCCTCACACAATCCTCTGCATTTCTCCGGGCTTGGGACCGGCATAAGGGGGAGAGACACTTGTTAGTGCCCCCCCCCCCCCCCCCCCCCGCCTCATGGCTGCATTTAAATAGTCATGGGTATTTCATGGGCATTTATTCCATACCGTATTATCAAACAGCTTAGTGGGGTTGAAATGTGTTGACTGCAGTGGCCACTGCATTGTTGATAGAATACCAGCTCTCTGTTTCATCTCTAAATAGTTGTTACATTGTCTGAGTTATCGTCCTGCTGTAAGAGAAAAGTGTCTTCATTCAATCTTCTTTATGGTCAAAACACCTGATTTTAGATTTCACCTCTGCCCACTGTTTATATTCTGTTGCCCATCTTTATTAATTTTACTGCCGAGTTTCAGATATGACTTTTCCTTTGGAAACACCACAAGTTGCCGCATCAATGTTTAAGTTGAGACTGTTTTGTGTGGACTATTTAAGATATCATTGAGTCCATATTAGCCATCTGTTCTTTTGCTGGATAGCTTGAATCTGTAATCAAACTCATACTACTATTACTACTACTACCAATAATAATAATAATAATAATAATAATAATAATAATAATCATATTATTATTATTATTATTATTATTATTATTATTATTATTATTATTATTATTATTATTATTATTATTATAGCATTCTTATTAGGGCAACACAGTTATGTCGTGGTCAACATTTCTGCCTCACAGCAAAAAGTAACTCGGTGTGAGTCTCAATCTCAGTGAGGACGTTTCTGTGTGGAGTGTGTATGTTCTCCCTGTGCCTGTGTGGGTTTCTCTCACAGTCCAAACATACATTCGGCTGATTGGCTGTTCCAAATTATCTTTCGGTGTGAGTGTGAATGGTTGTGTGTGTGTTGCCTTGTGATAGCCTGGCAAGCTGTCCAGGGTGTACCATGACCTCGACCCGAGTCAGC
This sequence comes from Plotosus lineatus, assembly GCA_024760905.1. NCBI lineage: Eukaryota > Metazoa > Chordata > Actinopteri > Siluriformes > Plotosidae > Plotosus > Plotosus lineatus. Next base: position 230,725 of record JALRMN010000026.1, on the reverse strand, counting down.
TGAGATGGCTTTATTAGTAGCTATGGCCTGCACTCATGAAACAGACCAATTACAAGCCTTAAACTTACTACAATGTTAAAAATCCTAATCCCAACAAGTACAGTATACTATTTTCAACAATTTGATTATCACGCCCAAAATAATTATGAACCACAGCAACCTTTCAAAGCTTAATCATTGCCCTAATTAATTTAAACTGAATTTAAACTCCCCTCCACCCTAATTATGATTAAGCGGTTCAGAAAATGAATATGTATTGAGGGGAAAAAAAATAAATAAATAAAAAAAAAAAAAAAGAAAAAAAAAAAAAAAAAAAAAAAAAAATATATATATATATATATATATATATATATATATATATATATATATATATATATATATATATATATATATATATATATATATATATATATAAAACACATCTTTGAGTGTGAAAAGTATGTGAAACTGTGTTTAATATGTGGTGTGACCTCATGGGCAGCAATAACTAACTAAACGTTTGTTGTAACTGTTGATCAGAAAAGCTTCAATTCTGGGATGTTGGTGCGTTTCCATAAATGCACTGATTGTCCCTGCGTAACATTTCACTGGGACTCAGGTTAGAACTTGGCCATTTTAAAATATTATCATTCATTCATTTTCTGGACCGCTTAATCCTAATTAGGGTCACAGGGAGGCTGGTGCCCATCTCAGTCAACACTGGGTGAGGGCGGTGTACGCCCTGGACAGCTCGTCAGGCCATCGCAGGGCAGAAATACACTGATGGCTATGCAGCCTACTCTTGTCGGCAGTCAGCAATGGTTCTTTTACATGCCTCACACCATAGACAGTGAGACACGTGGCCGGCCTATGATAACCCAGTTAGCTGCACTGGGGGACACCAGTAACAACCGTTGACAGTGGAGATTGAACCCCCAACCTTCAGATCATGAATCCTGTACCATACCACCTGGCCACCACTGCCATATATTTCCTTTATTTATTTTTAATCATTATATGGTAGAACAAATTTTGTGCATACCACTTTCTCTTGAGCTTCAGTTCACAGACAGATCACCTGAACGTTTTCTTTAAATTTGGCTGCTATAAATCAGAAGTCATTGTTCCATTTATAGAATGTCATCATGATCCAAATGCAGCAATACACATTTCTGCTGGAATGTAATACTTTCCATCTCAAATCATAAAACAATTTCTTTGAAACAAAAAGTTCTATTTTGGTTTCACCCATTCACAAAATATATATATATATATATATATATATATATATATATATATATATATATATATATATATATATATATATATATATATATATATATATATATATATATATACATATATATATATATATTGTGAATGGGTGAAACCAAAATAGAACTTTTTGTTTCAAAGAAATTGTTTTATGATTTGAGATGGAAAGTATTACATTCTTCTGTAATCACCTGAAGAGAGGGGATGGTTTCACCACCCCTCGAAACAGATCTGTAGTGATAAATGGAGTTTCAATAGAAAGCCTTTGTCCTGTCCTTTTGTTATTTGCTCTACCAAAAAGTATTGAGCACTCTCCTACGGAAGGATCTACTCAGAAAATCCTCTATATATATATATATATATATATATATATTTCCAATAGCATTCTGACTTGCCCAAGTGATCTTTGGAGAGCAGTAGTTTTCTCCTTGCAACTCTGCCATGCACAGAGCCAGCCATTGTTCAGTGTTTTTATCAGTTCTCATCACCATTCGGCTAAATTTGCGCGACAGTAGCTAAAATTATTTTTGAGTGGCGTATGGAATTATTGGTGCTGTGCCAGTATCCCCCCCCCCCATCTTTGTTTTAAGTGCCACAATCTACAAATTGTTCATAAATAATGTTAAACAGCTGTGGCATCGATCAGAAATACACCAATTCACGAATGAAACATTTTGGGGCAGTCTGGTTCTCGTACTACCAAGGTCTCAATATGTTATCTGTACAAGGAATGCATTCTATAAATGTATACAACCATACATGAGAACGTAAGTGTACTTAACCTCAACTATATCCAGGATGACAGTCATCTGATTTGGAAGACAAGTTTTATTTCTGATTTCGAGTTGATATTAGAACTTGTTGTTTCCACTAGTTACCGTATTTTCTGGACGACAAATTGCAGTTTCCATACTTTGGTCGTGTGTCACTTGCTACAAGCGCCTACATTCGGTAGAGCGCCTCACATTTCAATTGCAAATTTCAAAGAATTTTCTGGGAGAGGTCGTCCAGATGCTAACAGCAGGAGGGGGACACCCCTTCCGACACCCTCCCTGTACTTCTTGCACCTTGGGCCTGACAGCTTCGCAGCCAATGACAAAGACAAGCTCAGATGTTCTTAATGCAGTGGTTTTCAAATAGTGGGGCACCCCCCCCCCCCCTCTTGGGATGGGGGAGGGGGGTTCCGATATCAGGGGGAGCTCGTGTGACCCCAGGGAACATCCTTTTTTTTTTTTTTTTTTGCCATACTAGAATAAAGTATCATCCACTACAGCCGGTGGCAGTGGCTCCCCCACTGTCAGAATGTGCCCAGAGAGAATTTCAATGGTAAAATATGAAGTGAGTTTAATAAGCCCACCATGAAAGAGGGATGAAAAGAGAGGCAGAGAGAGACGGAGACGGTGAGAGAAACGAAAATCTCCCAAAAGTTAAGTCACGGAGGTATGATGAAGCAGATGTAGCACTCTGCTTCACTGTGACTACGGTGAGAACGAGGAAAGACCACTGTGTTTACTGTGTCTCAAAACATTGGCAGCGTACAGCATGAACCCAAATAAATGACCCCGATCACGCTGATGAGCCTCGTGAGTTTTTTCAGCAAAAACAGGCTGAGTATTGCCAACAAACGTCCCGCTTTGTGAATTCTATTCCAGCAAACCAGCGAGGTCTGTTTGCTAATCAGATAAGGTGGAGTACCACACTGCTCAGTGCAGAAAACCCCACAGCACAGCAGAGGAACTGATCCTACCTGCAGCAGACATAGTCTTGGTCATGCTGGATGATGTCACTGCTGCGAAAATAAATGCAGGTCCCAGTTCAGCATTGAGCAGGAGCTGAGAGTTCAGTATCGTGCTTTAAACCCGGCTTTGAAAAGCTGTGCACTGCGAAATGTGCTCATTATAGCCATTAATCTGGACTTAATCATATGGACCAAATAAACAAACAAATAAATAAATAAATAAAAATACTCATGAGTCAATGTTGCTGAGCAATTTGAATTTATCATTATTTATTGATTTTATTTAATTTTATTTTTCAGTATCAAATGGTTCAAATTGTTGGTTAAAACTTTACAGTTTTAATAAGGATACTTTTTTTTTTTAATTTCAGGCAATTTGATGCACTTTAAATCTTTTTGTTTAAAGACTAAAAATTGTTAATGAAGTTATTCTTTGTTGTAAGTTGATCTATATTTCTTCATTCTTGTGTATAAGATAAGAATACAGTGTTGTGCAGAGGATTACTTATAACAATTTTATCTACAAATGACACTATTATTGGCGGGGGGTGTGGGTGGGGTGGGTCAAATGTTTTCCTCTTCCTGGGGGAAGCACTCCCTTAATGGGAACATTCTTGGGAATGGTTTTAATACAAGAACATTATTATTTGTCAATGTGACACAGACCTTTAATTCCTAAATGTTTTCAGGGTTTCCTTGTGACCTCACTGACAATTACACACACTATAATTATACTGGACATTGTTCACCAGTATTGGGGAGATTGACAGTACTCTTAAATTTATGAAAATTATTAATTTATATGCCGAACTGTTAAACTTGCCAAGGTAGCGGGGAGGCCGGACTCTCAGTCGACTCTGGAAGAAGGTGGTATACACCATGAAAACCTCCACAGACCATTCATATTCACACCTAGTAGCAACTTCGAATAATCAATTAGTCTAATGGGCATGTGTTTGACATGTCTTGGGAGGAAACTGGAGTACCTGGCAGAAACATATGGAAGCAATGGGGGAACATACAGAGTCCACAAAGAAATGTGGCCTGGGAGTCGAATGTAGGACCTTGTGGCTGTGAGGTGGATGTGCTAACCACTACACCATAATGCCACCTGAATTTATTACATTTCAACACAATCTGACTGACTGTGCACTGATTCAGTTCAAACCCTCTAGAGATGGCTTTGGTCTTTACTTTTATAAGAAACAACAATTATTTTTCTGCGGTTTTTACAGATTTCTTCCCTTCATGCCATGCCATACATGCACAGCCATGTGCAGACAGTGAGAGTTAAGTGACTTTAAAATAAATCTGGATTCGCACTCACACATGATTGTCATCCAATTGACTGAAATCTCTACACTCCATTTGCATCTCCGTATGAAATGCTAATTTTTAATGTTATAAAGTTTACCACTTACAAATACGTAGGATTAGATCATTTTGCTCAATAAATAAGTTGTTAAGGTATATGTGTGTGTGTGTGTGTGTGTGTGTGTGTGTGTGTGTGTGTGTGTGTGTGTGTGTGTGTGTGTGTGTGTGTGTGTGTGTGTGCGTGGTGCGTGTGTGCGGTGCTTGTTGATTTAAAATCAGGTTTAGAAACTTTATAAGCTTTCAAACACCATTGTACAATAAAGACTGTAGTTTGTATCAAGTAATGAGCAAAAAAAAGGTCTTTCGTGTAAATTATCAGAAGTTATAATCTTCATAAATTTTATGAACTGATTAGGATCTGAATCCTCCCACTATTAACATTTCTTAAATGCAATCAAAATTATAACTGGCTACATTTTCCTTTTTGTTTAAACTGCCATTTAGTCACAGAAAGCCAGCTCTGAAACCACAGCTCTTATTTCTCATACATGCAGCAACTGCCCATTTTCATCACGCGATTATTTTCCAACCACAGAACTGACACTGGGTACATTAGCTCACATGAAGCTCACATCTCCATCTGTAACTCATTTGGGGTTTATCTGCTTTTGACCACCTGCATTTTCCGCACACTATTTTTATCCACTGCTCATATGTGTGTGTGTGTGTGTGTGTGTGTGTGTGTGTGTGTGTGTGTGTGTGTGTGTGTGTGTGTGTGTGTGTGTATATATATATATATATATATATATATATATATATATATATATATATATATATATATATATATATATCTCAGATTGCCCAGGTCATGTATATTTAAAATTAGTTATAGATAATAAATAGAGCCTTGTATATATTGAACATAAAGTGGTCAGGCAGCACAGCGATGTAGTGGTTCACACAATGGTCCTGAATTCAGGTTTGGTTTCTGGCTGGGTTGTTCATGGTGGATACATCTTACACGTGTGAGTATTAAATATGTTGTCTACTTTAAAATGAGAAGATTGTATGTACAGTAGCAGCCAAGAGTTTGGGTTCTCCTATTTCATCGAGAATGACTGGGTGTGTCTGCACTTTTTTGAAAGGTACTGTATGTTATTGCTGCTGTTATAAATAATTTATTCATCACCAGGCTCAGTTTTTCCTTCTCAAGTTATGCTGTAATCCACTGTAACTATCACGGCAAAATGTTTTTCAAAGTTAAAGTTATGATGAGCGAGCAATGAGGCAGTTATTCACCTTTGGGAACTTTGTTCTGTGGTTGGGTCGTGGGGGCAGCAACCAAAGCAGTGAGGATCAGACGTCCCTCTCCCCAGCCACTCTCTCCATCTCTTCTTGTGGGAGACACCAAAGCATTTC
>JALRMN010000026.1:220000-222500 GCA_024760905.1 Plotosus lineatus | reverse complement strand
TTTTCTTTTCCGAAATCAAAGTCCTGCATCATGACTGGATGAACTTTTTGGTATAATTGGCGAAACCAAACTCCTTTTTCAACACTCTTTTAAAAAAAAAGTCCCCCCAAATCAAAAAAGTATTAAATACACATTACAGCCAATGATATGAAATGTGATACTGTGATAAGTTATCACAAGGGCCATTACAAGACAATTTGACTGAAAATTGATCTGGATCGATGATAAGTTGTACTACCATCATAATATACTGGAGTTTCAGTTTCTATTCTTGCTTTGACTTTATAAGCCATGTAAATTTGAGGAAATCTGTCTGGTTTAGTAGTGATAAGTAGCCTACAGCTTTCCCAGAATCCTGGAGATTCAGTTTCACTTTCACTGTAACGTATAAGCCATGGAGACTGTAGAGTTGGGGAAATCTGTTTTGTTCAACTAGTGATATGTTGTAGACCTAAAGCCATCCCAAAATTCTGGAGTTTCGGTTTCTGTTCTCACTTTCATACATGAACTGTCTTCCTTTCGGCTTTTTCCCTTTTACTCGGGAGTCACCAGAGCGAATTATCTGATTCGCACGTTTTGATTTGGCAGAGGTTTTTACGTCGGATGCCCTTCCTGTCACACCCCTTTTTAGCAATGGACAGAAGCACGCTGACGACTTTGCAGCTACTCTTTACGAAAGTCAGCAATGGTTCTTTTACATGCCTCTCACCATAGACAGTGAGAGACATGGCCCGCCTTTGATAACCCAGTTAGCTGCACTGGGGGGACAGTGACAACCTTGTGGAGAGTGGGACTCGAACCCCCAACCTTTGGATCAGCGATCCAGCGCCCTATACCACTAGACCACCCACTTTCATACATGAACTATCATGTCAAATTGGTGAAGTTTGTGTTGTTCAAGCTCCTCCATAGTGAATGGTTGGCTCAGAATGCCACACAGAAAGAGTTACAGCAGAGTTGAGAGGAACAAAAAGATTTGGAAAACGAATGTGATTGACTTCAAGAAATCCACAATGGTGAGAGGGCCTATCCCATTAGTGCAAACCCCAATAAAAGCCAGAACAAGAATGCCACAGAAGAGAGACATAATTGGCCCACTTTAAACACATGGCACCAGACATCAAAGGCCAGAAAGTTAGACTGAAGACTGGAGAAAGTGGTAAAGCAGGTGTGCGTGTACATGTGTCTGTGTGCGTGTATGCATGCTTGCGTGTGTCTGTGTGTCTATGTGTCTCTGAGTCTGTGAGTCCCTGTGTGTGTGTGTGTGTGTGTGTGTGTGTGTGTGTGTGTGTGTGTGTGTGTGCATGTCTGCCTGATCATGTCTGTGTGTCCTTATGTACTAGTATGTGTATACATGTGTGTGAGTGTGTCTGTCTGTTTGTGCATGCATGTTTGTGTTTGTGCATGTGTGTGTGCGCATGTGTAGATGTGTGTGTGTGTGTGCATCTGTCTGTGTGAGTGTATGCATGTGTATATGTGTACGTGTGTGTGTGTGAGAGTGAGAGTGTGTTTGTGTGCATGTGCGTGCTTGTGTATCTGCGTGTTGTTGGATCGATGAATGTGGAAGAAGACAACTGGAGACTGGTTTTGAGTTGAATATGAGAAGCTTTATTGCGTCGTTTGCAAAGGACGGAGACCCAACAAACATGCATAAAAGGCACGCTAGTTAAGGTCTGAGGTCTCCCTCGCGGGGGTGTGCTTTTAAGGGCTGCAGACCAGGTTCCTCCTTCCGGGTTTATGACTGGGTCTTTGATGCATTGTTATCTCAACAGAATGCGATAAATCTGGGCTCTTTCCAGGTGCGTTCCAGCCCCCACACACCCCCACCTCCTGACCTCGAAGTTATTTCCAACTAGAAACTATTTGGTCTGTTGAAGATCATACTGACAGTGGAAGGTTCGGTGTGTCACGGGTACCCAGCATTCACTTCTGTTTAAGTATGCACTTTTACAATAGACATGAACAATGGCGCCTTAAGCATATCATTTGCTTATTCTCAACAAGCATTTAAGTATAGCAAAACATAAAAAATGAAGCACCATTATACAGTTATAGAAACCAGTATATGCACCAGAGAACATGATAATATGATACACTTTAACAGTGTGTATGTATGTATGTACATGTGTGTGTGAGAGTGTGGGTGGTTCTGTGTACATGTGTGGGAGCACTTGTGTCTGTGTGTGTATGTGTGTGTGTGTGTGTGTGTGTGTGTGTGTGTGTGTGTGTGTGTGTGTGTGTGTGTGTGTATGTGTATGTGTTTGTGTATTTGGGAACATGTGTTTCTGTGTGTATATGTGTACGTATGTGTGTGTGCGTGTGTGTGTGTGTGTGTGTGTGTGTGTGTGTGTGTGTGTGTGTGTGTGTGTGTGTGTGAGAGAGAGAGAGAGAGAGAGAGAGAGAGAGAGAGTGTAATTGTGTCCGTGTGTGTGTATGTGTGTTTGTTTGTGCTTGTGTGTGTTTGAGCATGGTTGAGCATTTGTGTGTGCATGTACATGTG
>JALRMN010000026.1:192500-217500 GCA_024760905.1 Plotosus lineatus | reverse complement strand
GCAGGACGCATACAGAGCCCTCGAAAAGCGACACAAGTGAGTCAACGATCCAAAATGTGTTTAAGTGAACTTTTAACAAGTTTAATTAAGTTTATGTACTTTTCAGAGCCTTGTATGTGTTTTGTTCTCTCTGAATCAAACCGGGTGGAGAGTGTTTGTTTTCTTGGAAACTCCGGTGAGTCATTGCAATATGAAGCTAGCTTAAAAACCTATGCTAAATTTACACGTGGTGAACCTATGCTAACTTTACACGTGGTGACTTTTAAAGCTGTGTGCACTATTTTTGTCTTTAAAAAGCTAAGACCAGTCGGAGTACACAACAAAGATTGAGCTGTGCACAAAATGAGCCTTACATTTTATTTTTCTAAATGTTTTGTTGAAGCACTTTTGCTAATGCACTAAAGTAGTGCAGATAAGCTGTTTTGTATTACATTCCATTCAGTGCCTTTCATGCACTTTTGTCATTTTATTTAGAAATTACTGTTGTTAAATATTTTATTCATTGTGTCTGTACTGCATGTGCAGACTGTTTTTTTTAGTGGATCTGGATTTGATCTTGAAGCTGGTTTCGGACACGGATGACGAGCCAAATCCAGTGAGAACTCTTGGTGGATCCAGAAGCAGTGTGGCCAACTGTTCTCTGGATGCGAGAGTAGATCTACAGACCCAACCACTTCAAATCACAGGATTCCAGACAAGAAAAGTGTATTTTGTTCTTCTGAAAACATTCTGAAGTTGATTTACTTCTGTGTTTTGGATCAGTCTTGTTGCAGCATCCATCATCTTTTTAGGTTCAACTGTCTGACAGACGGCCTCAGGTTTTCCTGCAAAACATCCTGATAAACTTTTGAATTCATTTTTCCATTAATGATTGCAAGTTGTCCAGGCCCCGAGGCAGCAAAACAGCCCCAAACCATGATGCACTCTCCACCATGCTTCACGGTGGGGATGAGGTGTTGATGTTGGTGAGCTGTTCCATTTTTCCTCGACACATGACGTTGTGTGTTCCTCCCAAACAATTCAACGTTGGCTTCATCAGTCCACAAAATATTTTGCCAAAACTTCTGTGGAGTGTCCAAGTGCCTTTTTGCGAACATTAAACGAGCAACTTTTTTTTTTCTAGACTGTAGCGGCTTCCTCCTTGGAGTCCTCCCATGAACACCATTCTTGGCCATTGTTTTACATATAGTTGATGTGTGCACAGAGATATTGGACTGTGCCAGTGATTTCTGTAATTATTTAGCAGACACTCTTGTTTGTTTTTTTTTTAACCTCTCTGAGTATTCTGCGTTGAACTCTTGGCGTCATCTTTGGTGGGCGGCCACTCCTTGGGAGAGAAGCAACAGTGCCAACTGTCGACAACTTCTCTGACTGTCGATTGATGAACATCCAGACTTTTAGAGATGGCTTTGTATCATTTCCCAGCTTTATACAAATCAACAATTCTTGATCGCAGGTCTTCAGACAGCTCTTTTGAGCGAGCCATGGTGCACATCAGACAATGCTTCTCATCAAGACAATTCTTACCAGGTGTGTGTTTTATAGTTGGCAGGGCAGCTTTAAGCCACTCATCAGTGATTGGGCACACACCTGACTTAAATTGTTTGGTAAAAATTGGTTTCAATTGCTCTTTAAGTCTCCTTAGGCAGAGGGTTCAGTTACTTATTCCTCCCCCTTCTGTCATTGTTTGCATGCTATCCTCATTAAAATATGAAAACCTATAAATGTTTGGGTGGTTTTAGCAGTTAAAGCAGACACTGTTTTTTCGTCTGTGTGATTTTGACAAAGATCAGATCACATTTGATGGTGATTTTATGCAGAAATGTGAGAAATGCCAAAAGGTTCAGATACTTTTTCATACCACTGTACTGTGACAATCAAAGTTTATGGAGTATAGGAAATTGCAAACCTTATTTTCTTCATTCATTTTCTGAATTGTTTAATCCTAATTGGTGTTGCGAGGAGGCTGGCGCTCATCTCAGCCACCTCTGTGCGAAGGCTACCCTGGACAGCTTGCCAGGCCATCGCAGGTACAACACTCACACAACTGTTCACACACACACACTTAGGGGTTATTTGGAATAGCCAATTAAACTACTGTGCATGTTTTTGGATTGTGGGAGGAAACCTTAGTGTTTGGAGGAAACCCAGGCAAGCACAGGGAGGACATGCAAATTCCACACAGAAATGCCCGAGTTGGGAATCGAACACAGGATCTTCTTGCTGTGAGGCGGACATGCTCGCCCCTACGCCAAGGTGGCATCTTATTATTAAAGTTATTCAATATAATGAAGTTTGTCCACTAAAATTAAACATTTAAATCTAAACTTCAGTAACTCAAAAACAAGTCAAAATAATATTAACTTCATATTATCCTAATGAACAAAATCATAGAAATTGTATTCATAGAAACAGAACAAGCTAAGTGGATGATCTTTAAATAAAATGACAGACGATTGCATTTTGTCATTGTCACTGAGCATTCAGCCTATTATCATCACTGTTTAAAATAAAAAAAAAAAATAACCTATCAAAATCTTTAATTTGTTTATCTGGTGTTTCCACATAGTAAATCTGTACAATAAATCCAACCAGTTTTAGAAGGTTGTGGGTGGGTGCCATATTCACACAGAAAGTGATGAGCGACCAGCAAATTTCCTATTTTACACTGTCCATAGGAGTAAATAGGAACGGTTACTGGAGAACTTGGGGCAGTGATGGTCCAGAGGATAGGGTGAAGGATCGCTGATCCTAAGATTGGGGGTTCGTGTCTCCACAAGGTTGTCACTGTCCTCCCAGTGTAGCTAACTGGGTGATCAAAGGTGGGCCACGTCACTGTCTATGGTGAGAGGCATGTAAAAGAACCATTGCTGACCTTCGTAAAAGTAGGCTGCAAAGCCGTCAGCATGTTTCTGTCCCTTGCTAAAGGGTTGTGACAGGAAGGGCATCCGATATAAAAACCCATGGCGAATCAGATGATTCGCTGAGGCGACTCTCAAGAACAGGAAAAAGCCAAAAGTAAAAAGGAAGACTGGAGAACTCAGCATTTGGTGGCGTCTGTCAATCAATGGTATATTTAAACTCTGTTATGTTATCATTCTAATTCCTTGTGTGAAAGTATAACTCAGTATAAATCTTGAAGCTATGTTTCATCGCTTGACCTCGGAACCTATGTTGCCTCTCATCTTCCATTTTTCACATTCATCGATTTTGCATGGTTTGCATGGTTGTTTGTCCCTCATCACTTCCTGCGCGAATCTGGCGATATACTAGTACTTTGGAGACAAATCTTTTGACAATGTGACAGCAATATTTTAGATTTTATTTTACACATAAAGCTTTTTGTTGTTGGATTGTAAAGATTATAGATATTGATGGTGGATTAAGTTTTACAATACTTTATCTCATTTTTTAACATTATAAATGACTCATGTGTTCACTAACTTCACTGTACTGTATAGAGAAACTTAAATCAAGGTAAAACAGCTTTTTGTTTTTACACAGGTTTGGGACAAAATAAGAAATATTAATTTATCTTTTTATTATTAATACTTGGGTGGTGTTACCTTTCCCACTTACTCTTTACTCATCATTACTTTTGTGCAGGAAGTGCATTTGCGCAACAAATGCCAGCTGCAAAGAGAGCCAGTAACAGGAAGTGGTCTTTGATACCAGGAAAGTACTGTATAGAATTTTCAGTGAATGTATGAGCAGTGACTTTTTGTGTACCTGTTATTTGGGGAAAGATGTAATTTAAAATGTTATGCTCTGGAATCAATCATTAATCAAACATGGCATGCAGATTTCATGTGTGGGAGAGATGTAACTTAAATACAACTAAAGACCCCTCTTTTTTTTTTTTTGTTATGGGGGGGGGGTGTTATCACTGGTCAAGCATACAACAATGACGTGTTTGTGTTTGCCTTAAAGTTTACATAGTTTTCCTTTTGCAGAACACTGTTCTGTGTAAGGTGGTACATGTTCCCAGTTAATGCAGGTGACTTGCTTGTTTTTGCTGTAATTATTACTGTGGCATGATTCTGATCAATCAATGTCTTCCATTGTCTGGAAGTTTATGACAGCTGTAAAAGTAAATATAACCACAAATGTGTGGGATTTGAAGTACTATTTTCAGCACTTGGATGCAGCTGGTGTTTGGTAAATTGGTTTTCAATGGAGTTTATACTGTACACTGAGAAGATGCACCTGATACTGCTGTGGCATGTATATTACAGTTTTCCTGCCAGGGATCCACCTGTATCTAATAAGCTAAAGTAATTTCATAAAGCATGAGGTCTCAATCTCTGTGAAAATCAATGTATGATAATTTAGTGTAGTAGTAGATTTATATTGCACTTTATATATACTGAATATTATGCTCAAAGTGCACTGGGGAGTGTTCAGTTAAACGATGATATCTCTTTATTGTCAAAGTACATTACATACATGAAATTTGTTTTTTTGTGCTCTGGGCACCTGTCACCACTGCGCAGTGCATGTTATTGCATTGTTCTATTCTTTGATGCTGAGCACCAAGCAGGAAGCAACAACTGCCAAATTTTAACATCTTATGTTCTGACGCGGCCAGATTTGAACTCTGACCTTCTAGAGGACAAAGTGGACGCTCTACCAACTGAGCAAAATCCCCGGTGTTCAGGTTCTTTACCATGTTATTATGTTTGTTTGTGCAGAGTTGCATGTGAAAGCCGTCTAGTGCTTTAGCAGGCTGTTGCCTGGTTGTGCAAAACTGTGCACCTTCTTAGCTGTGCTGACCCGAGGGGTAATGTAGGTTGAGAGTTTGTCAACAGGGGATTTAAAGAGACTATCATCGGCATGGTCTGAGACTCAACATTTTGGAGCAATAGACCAAAGCAATAATTTAAATTTAAATTATGTTTGCCTCTTTTTTCTTTGGAGCTGATGCTGCGATCTCAGGGCATTGAAAGTGGGAAAAGGTGGCTCACTGATCTGCATCTGTTTTTTATATTCAAGAGTTTGAATTCATAAGGAGTTAGGAAAACATTGCTAAATGTCCTCACATGTGCAGAGGCCATATGGGGTGCAATATTGTTGTTGCAAAATAAAAAAGTGGGTGGAAGTTCGACTTGAATTCAGATTTTATATTTCACCTGATCTTATAAAGGCTCAGACCATGTTTGCCCAGTTGAAGAAAAACTTTATCTGTGACCCAGACAGTCATGTATGTTCAGTACACTGTACCGATTGTAAAATTATCTGCTTGTTCAATCACAATTACAGATTATGTTAATGTAACCTGGGCCACTATAATTAACTATACTATACTAATCTATACTACTTCATCTTGACTTTCTGAACCTCTTAATCCTATTTAGGGTCGTGTGGAGGCTGGCGTTCATCCCAGCTGACTCTGGGTGAGGACAGAGTACACCCTGGACAGCTCGCCAGGCCATCACAATGCAAAAATACACTGTGCAGCCTATGGTTCTTTTACATGCATCACACCATAGACAATGAGAGACATGGCTGGCCTTTGATAACCCAGTTATTTGCACTGAGGGGGGGGTGACAAACTGTTGAGAGTGGGGCTTGAACCCCCAACCTGAGGATCATTGATCTAGCCCCTTTAATGAAATGGTGACAAGAAAACACTCCCTTGGTCGACATGGGGAAGAAATCTTGATAGGAACCAGATTATAAAGGGAAACCAATCCTCATAAGCATCAAGAAAATACAATTCTAAAAATAATTTATATGTATTTATTTTAATCATGACGGCAGTGGGTCCTGTGAGCTTTGCACTTGAATTCGAGGCAACACTGCAGCTGACAACAGCTAATGAGAAGAAAGTAAACAGCGGTCAGTAAAGATATTCTACTAAATGCAACGGAAAATACAAGAAAGAAAACTAAAACAAGATTCTTATAGTTTATATGGGAAAACACCATAAACTGGAGTGGCAGAGAAGTATGTTAGAGTGGTGCAGGACATGTATGAGAGATGTAAGACAGTGGTGAGGTGTGCTGTCGGTGTGACCAACGAATTCAAGGTGGAGGTGGGACTGCACCAAGGGTCAGCTCTGAACCCCTTCTTGTTTGCTATGGTGATGGACAGGCTGACAGACGAGATGAGACAAGAATCTCCATGGACTATGATGTTTGCAGATGACATTGTGATCTGTAGTGAGAGCAGAGAACACGTGCAGGAAAATCTAAAGAGGTGGAGGTATGCCCTGGAAAGGAGATGAATGAAGGTTAGCCTCAGAAAATCAGAATACATGTGTGTGAATGAGAAGGACCCAGGAGGAACAAGGATGGATAGGATCAGAAACGAGTACATCAGAGGGACAGCACATGTAAGATGTTTTGGAGACAAAGTCAGAGAGGCTAGATTGAGATGGTTTGGACATGTACAGAGGAGGGATAATGAGTATATTGGCAGTAGGATGCTGAGGTTGGAACTACCAGGCAGAAGGCCTCGAGGAAGACCAAAGAAGAGCTTTATGGATGTGGTGAACGAAGACATGAAGGTCGTTGGAGTCAGAAAAGAAGATGCAGAGGATGGGGTGAGATGGAGGATTTGCTGTGGCGACCCCTGAAGGGAGCAGCCGAAAGTAAAAGAAGAAGAAGAAGAGACAAAGTGTAAAAAAAAAAATAATAATAATTTTTCATTCTTTTGATTTTCTTGTTTATTTGATTATCAGTGAATTGGTCTACAACTATACAACACTTACTATTTAGACTTTACTTAAACAAAATAATTAGTTACAAAACATCACAAGTTGTATGCAGATTGAATGATGTGATGAAAATGAGTGGAAAGCAAGTGGTCAGAAGAGGATGAACATGTTTCATTTTGCAGAATGCATATAAATGGACAAACTTTCATTTGCGCGGTTGGGAATTTTTGAAGTGAAGCAAAGAATGCTGCATGCTTCGGTTAAGACGTGTGGTTTATGAGAAATGCTTATTTCCTGTGGGATCGATATGGCTCACGTGCAACCCCCCCTAAACTAAAGATTCAATCCCTGAGAATACACCTTAATTCCATTGATATGTTCAATGCGTAGTCATCCCTTGCCACTTCACAATTTGAAATCTCTGGGTCAGGTTGGGCACATCTGTGCTGGCCAGGACGTCGATGTTGGAGACATGGTCCTGCCAAGTGATGCCCAGTGGTCTGAGAAGGCAGCATTGGTGGAAGGCGTTCAGCCGGTGTTCCTGGCAGTAGTAGAGGGTCCATACTTCACTGCCATAAAGGAGAGTACTCAGTACGCAGTCCTTGTAGACTCTTATCTTGGTGTTGGTGGTTCGCATGGAGTTGTCCCAGACTCGCTTCACGAGATGGGCCATCACTGCCGATGCCTTGCTGATACGGACGTTCACAGTTCGGCGTCTAGAGAGAGGTTGCTGGAGATGATCAATCCGAGGTAGGTGAACTTTTCCACGACCTCAAGGGTGTGGTCGCCAATGTTGATACTGGGAGCACTGCTGACATCCTGGCCCATGACCTCGGACCTGCAGACCAGCTGATTGTCAAAACTTGGAACGTGCTTTCTGTCACATAACAAACACTGTAGAATGTGAGTCTTGCCTGTATTGACCATGTTTGGCTCTACATATGCATGCGAGCAGTCGTTTACACCTGAAAAACATCAAGATCAACCTGCAGTCATGTTTAACAGATGGAAGTCTAAACACCTGCATGAAGCTGAACCTCACCACGTATCAAGCAGACTACAAAGCCATCAGCAAAACCATGCAGCAACAGAAGTCGCATTAATAGAAGTATTTTTCTTATTACTAAATAACTTATAAGAATAAGAACATTATAAGAATGTTGTTAAAATAAAATAAATTCAGAGTCTTGCTATACTCAAAAATGGTTGGTCCTTTTACATTTAGTTGTATTCAAGCTCCCAGAGGATTAGATTTTAAAATGGATGTTTTTTGGCTCTCTTAGTCAAAAAGGTTCCCGACTCCTGGTGTAAGGTGTCATGCCTCGTTCTTGTACCAAGGACACCAAGCCCTATTAGACCCCGAGATTACAGGCCCACGGCACTGGCATATTATGAAGACCTCTGAGAGACTCATTCTGGATCAACTCTTACCCATGTTTAAACCACAACTGGATCTCCTTCAGTTTGCTTGCCAGACCTGTCTTGGGGTTAATGATGGCATCATCTATGATGTCTACACCCACCTGGACTTGCTGGTGAACAGTTTGAGGGTCATGTTTGTTTACTTTTCCAATGCATTTGACACCATCCAGCTGACCCTCCTTAATGGTCAGCAAGGCTGGAGCACCACAACGGACCAATTTTTTTTTTTTTTTTGAATGGTAGATCCCATACCTCAATATTAGCAGCTAGACTGTCAGTGACTGATTGAGCACTGACAAAAGGCATCGAGGTGGGCATTGACTTCAATCTTGAATTTCTGTCTATCTTTGGTATTCAGTATATATTGAGGAAGGGTGTTCCACAATTGTACTGTGGATGGAAGGAATGATCGCTGGTGGCTTGTTGTATTCGATTTGAGTTGTTCAAGGGCTGCGGAATGGAAGGATTTAGACAGGCGTGTTGTTCTTCAGACTTTGTAAGGCTATGGCAGTAGGCTATTTAGCAATGCTTGAGCCTCTTGGTGATAGATTCGATGGAGTAGGGTAAGGGCTCCAGCATTTCTCCTTTGCTCCTGTGGTTGTATTCAGTTATCAGCTGAGCAATGATTTGGAATGGTCTTTAGAGCCCTCCTTTGGATGGCTTCCAGCCAGGCCAGGAATGTTGGAGAGGCTCCATGCAGACTGTTGAGGCATATTCCATTCGTGATCTGACCATGCTTTTGTGGATAATAGCTCTTTGGTCTGGGCACAGGTAGGGTGCAACCTTCCTTAATAAGCCCAGGCATTTACCTGCATATAGGGTGATGCCCAACAGTTCCACTTCATCCACCTCTGTAAGTATGGTGTTCGTGGAGTGAAGATTTGGATGATTGCCTTCTGCATCTTTCTAGCTACTCATTGTGATACTTTTGCATTTAGCTGCCTTGAAGAGCACGTTCCATGTGCTTGGCCAAAGCTGGATTTCCCGCAGATCCTTGTTTAGGGACTCGGCTACTGAGCCTCTTTGCTGTTTGTCTCTTATGATGCCAGGACAGACGAGTCATCTGTGTAGAGTATAGCTACATTGGTCAGTTTGTCTGGAAGTTCATCAATGTAAATGATGAACAGCAATGAACCGAGGATTGACCTTTGAGGAACTTCAGCATTGGTTGCCGTGGCACTTGATTCTTTCCCATTGATGGTTACTTTCAGCTCCCTGTCTGTCAGGTAGTCTTCTATCCATTTCAGAAGTACACCTTTAAAGCCAAGGGCCTCAAGCTTAGCTATTAAGCTCTATGCCACACTCTGTCAAATGTTCCACTAATGTCCAGGTATACGAGTCTGCTTTCATACTTCTTGTCCTTTGCATCATGCAGATTTTGGGTGACATATGTCAGTGCATCGGCTGTGGAGTGCCCAGCTCTGAAGCCGAATTGTTTATCAGAGATGAGGTTTGCTTGTTGATGTACTTTCACAAGGCCTTGTTGATAAGAGCTTCCATCCCCTTGCTAATGATGCTAAGGAGGGAGACTGGTCTGTAATTATTTTGGTCATGTTTGCTTTTCTTTTTGTAACAAGATATGACATGAGCAATCTTCCATTGTCTTGGCATGTAATGTTTTTCCATCAGCAGCTGAAAGAGTCTGGTGAGAGGTTTGACGAGCTCAGGTGCAGCCTGCTTTAACACTCTGACAGGGATGGAGTCTGGTCCAGTTGCTTTGTTTCTGTCGTTCTCAGCTTCAGGTATGGTTGATTTCTCTGCGAAGATATCTGCAAAACATTCAGATTTCTCTTTAGAGTGTATGAATGTCGCACTGTCTGAACTCAGGAGAGGGATATCACACTTGCCTCCTTCGCCCATGAGTTTCTTGACTGTCCACCACCAGGACTTCCTCCCTTTCTTCAGTCCTGGTGTCATTTTTTTCCCTGACTCTGTTTTTATGGTCATTCATGGCTTTGCGGAAGATGTAGGTGTAATCATTTTAACCTGGTTATACGTGAAACTAGTCTCTGGGGTTTTGTTTGCTTTGTATTGATTCCTAGTTTGAGTTTCTTGAGCTGTGCCTTTTCACAAGATCATTATACCACTCAGGTTTCCCAATGAAATGTATGAGATTTTCCTAGGTATATGGTGTTTCATTGCTTTCTGTATGATGTTAGACACTTGAGAACATGAACCTTCTGGATTGTTTGAGTCAAGTATTTGGTTCCAATGGATACCAACAAGTTCATTTCTGAGATTGTTCCAGTCAGGTTTGGAGTATATCCATACTGTCCTGTGAGCTGGTCTCTCTTGCACAGGGTTGCGATCAACTGATGTGCTTAGGAGTAAATGGTCTGATTTACCCACCTGAGCTGATATTTTAACCTCCGAGCACAAGTTCGGTTTATCACACATGAACAGGTCTAGTCTATTCCCTTTATATGGGTAGATCCATTGACCAGTTGTGAAAGTCCATGTGTGGTGCAGAATGTGAGAGCGTGCCTGCCAGGGAGATCCGTTACCCTGCTATGCAGCCATTCCTTATGGTGAGCATTATAGTCACTTGCTAGAATCGTTGCAGTGGATTTTGTTTTAGAGCAGAGGTGATCAAGGTTTTCACTGTACCAATCCATTGGACCACAATCTGCTTTACTCTTTCCTGGAGGTCGATAGAGTAGTGACATTAGGATAATTCCTGAGTCTAGTTTGATTGTAAAGCTCATAATTTCATACTCAGCAGGCTCCAAGTCCTGTTTCCTGTGTAGAGCAATGCTATTCTTATAGTAGATCGTGCAACCACCCCAGTATTTTCCATTGTCTCTGTCCCTGTGTTCGATGGTATAACCATCAGTGCTGATATCAAGTCTATTGTCTGGGACTGATGGTTTAAGCTTGGATTCTGTCACTATGATGATATCTGGCTTAGTCCCAGCTAATGCTATTCTACCTTTAAGAGCATCCTTTTTGGCTCTTCGGCTCTGGATGTTTGTATACCAGAGTTCCATTTTGCAATCTTTGTCCATTAGATCATTATCAGAGTTACCAGTCCGGCTATATTTACTTTGTGAACTTTTTGTAGTGAGAGGTGAGGTAGGAGTGCTAACCCAAGTGAAGTCATTATGACACATACCCCGAGGGAAATCCTCTTACTTGGACAGCATCTGGTCAGTCCCAAGCACTGTCCACTGCTCCTTGGTGTAGAGGTAAAAGTTATTTGCTGTGTGCCGGCCATTTTTCCCCAAATGGCCTCCCTTTCCTCTTCACCCTCTCCACAGTGGACTTAGGGTACTGCGCAGATACCTGACAATGCCAGTACAAGAAACCAAATCACATGTAGTTCCAAAACATAAGTTGTAAGAAATAACTTTCAGACTATATTTGTATTTAAAACACCCAAAATTGTCCAAATTGTACAAGGGTACCGGTGGTGAGCATTTGGGAAGTACTGTAGAGCTTGTGGTGTGCAAAACCACTTTGAATCCATGCACAGAAAGAAGAAAAGTGATACTTTGCATAGGTGAGGAAGCCCTGGTCATGGTAAAATGTTCTCAGGCTGAAGTCAAGGCAGGAATATAGATGCTATATGGGCAACTTAGAGGAACTATTTATCGGCACTTGAAACTCGACACCACTGCCAACCGACAATGCATAGTAGCAGGTTAGATTGCCAAAGGGGACCAAGCAGGATAAAGTTACATTCAAAATTAATATAGGAGCTCAGGCAAATGTAATTTCCACTTGTAAGTTTCAAAGAATTCATAATAGGCCAACATTAACCAGGGATAACATCAAACTGTCAACTTATGTTGGTTTGTCAATGCAAGTTTCAGGATTCTGCACCCAAAACGGTTTGTACAGGAAGGCAAACCACAACATTATATTTATAGTTGCTAACATTTAGTCAGAACTTAATCTTGGTTTCATAAGCGAGCATCCAACTCGATTTTAGCCATCCATTTTTTTTAGCATTGTAAAAGAAAGAAATTGATACTTCAAAATTATATGCCAACTCCAAGGTAGGACCCAACGATAGTTGGTATTTTAAGTAATTATAATGCTCCATTTCAAGGGATTGGTTGTCTGTACATACTCGGCCACCACATTAGCTTGAATCTGTTATCTCCCTCCCACAGAAGGTTCCGGAAGAGCTTACACCTCGCTTGAAGAAGGAACTTGCATATCAAACAGTATGGTGATCGCTAGAGGATACTGGGGCTAGTTGGAACTTTTTTTTTTAAATCATCCATTTCTCAAGAAGGTAGCTGCTACATTTGCATGTGAATGCTTTCACCAGTAAGTTTATGGCTGACTCTTTGTTTTTGAATGACACCACTATTCACTTGTTATAATAACCAAACTGCTGTACCAAAGAGACACAGTCATTTCTGTGGTTTCTTCTTCAACTGCAGAAGTACACATTTTCATTTATGCAAGCATGCACATGTTGCTGACACGCTGTCTATAGCTACTTTAGTGGGAAAATTAATATCTGGCCTTGCAACGGAAGTTGGGTTAGAAGTTAATTCAGTACCCACTTTTCCAGCTGTATGGCCTGCAGAACTCACAGAAATTCAAACTGCGACTAGAGATTACTTTAAACTTTTAAAAAAAAATGATGCAAGTCATCAAATCTGGGTGGCCATCATATCACAAATATTTGGAAGTTTAACTTCATCTTCATTAAGTACTGGAAAAACAAGGAAGAATACCATGTCATTGGTAAATCATCCAAAGAAATTGTCATGAATGGTAACTGTGTCAGGATTTCAAATGCACTGACATCAGAAATCCTCAACCTGATCCATGAAGGACATCTTAGGACTGAACTCTGGAAAAGATGAGCGAAATAAATATTGTTCTGGCCTGGAATAAACATGCAAATTGCACACAAAATTGCTAAGTGTGCAACGTGTCAGAAATATTCTTGTGTACTACAAAACCACTTCTATAGCACAATGTTCCGGATCGTCCATGGCAACACACTGTCAGTGACTTATTTGTATTTGATTGTCAAGATTACCTTACTCATTGTTGCATAATCTTTGGGATACTTTGACATTGAGATTCTAGAGGACATATCTATGAAAAAAAATACTGTTATTACACATCTGAAAAACATTTCTGCTCGGCATGCCATCCCAGAAGCACTAATACAGTGGTATGAAAAAGTATCTGAACCTTTTGGAATTTCTCACATTTCTGCATAAAATCACCATCAAATGTGATCTGATCTTTGTCAAAATCACACAGATGAAAAAATGTCTGCTTCAACTAAAACCACCCAAACATTTATAGGTTTTCATATTTTAATGAGGATTGCATGCAAACAATGACAGAAGGGGGGAGGAATAAGTAACTGAACAATCACATTTAACATTTTGTGGCCCCCTCTTTGGCAGCAATAACTTCAACCAGACGCTTCCTGTAGCTGCAGATCAGTCTGGCACATCGATCAGGACTAATCTTGGGCCATTCTTCTTTAGAAAACTGCTGTAGTTCAGTCAGATTCCTGGGATGTCTGGCATGAATCACTGCCTTGAGGTCATGCCAAAGCATCTCAATGGGGTTCAAGTCTGGACTTTGACTTGGCCACGCCAGAATGTGTATTTTGTTCTTCTGAAACCATTCTGAAGTTGATTTACTTCTGTGTTTTGGATCATTGTCTTGTTGCAGCATCCATCCTCTTTTTAGCTTCAACTGTCTGACAGACGGCCTCAGGTTTTCCTGCAAAACATCCTGATAAACTTTTGAATTCATTTTTCCATTAATGATTGCAAGTTGTCCAGGCTCCGAAGCAGCAAAACAGCCCCAAACCATGATGCACCCGCCACCATGCTTCACGGTGGGGATGAGGTGTTGATGTTGGTGAGCTGTTCCATTTTTCCTCCACACATGACGTTGTGTGTTCCTCCCAAACAATTCAACTTTGGTTTCATCAGTCCACAAAATATTTTGCCAAAACTTCTGTGAAGTGTCCAAGTGCCTTTGTGTGAACATTAAACGAGCAACAATTTTTTTTAGACAGCAGTGGCTTCCTCCTTAGAGTCCTCCCATGAACACCATTCTTGGCCATTGTTTTACATATAGTTGATGTGTGCACAGAGATATTGGACTGTGCCAGTGATTTCTGTAAGTCTTTAGCAGACACTCTAGTCTTTAGCAGACACTCTAGGGTTTTTTTTTTTACCTCTCTGAGTATTCTGTGCTGAAACCTTGGTGTCATCTTTGGTGGATGGCCACTCCTTGGGTGAGAAGCAACAGTGCCAAACTCTCTCCATTTTTAGACAACTTCTTTGACTGTCAATTGATGAACATCCAGACTTTTAGAGATGGTTTTGTATCCTTTCCCAGCTTTATACAAATCATCAATTCTTGATCGCAGGTCTTCAGACAGCTCTTTTGAGCGAGCCATGGTGCACATCAGACAATGCTTCTCATCATGACAATTCTTACCAGGTGTGTGTTTTATAGTGGGCAGGGAGCTTTAAGCCACTCATCAGTGATTGGGAACACACCTGACTTAAATTTTTTGGTAAAAATTGGTTTCAATTGCTCTTTAAGTCTCCTTAGGCAGAGGGCTCAGTTACTTATTTCTCCCCCTTCTGTCATTGTTTGTATGCTATCCTCATTAAAATATGAAAATCTTTAAATGTTTGGGTGGTTTTAGTTAAAACAGACACTGTTTTTTTCATCTTTGTGATTTTGACAAAGATCAGATACATTTGATGGTGATTTGATGCAGAAATGTGAAAAATTCCAAAAGGTTCAGATACTTTTTTATACCACTGTATCTGACAACGGACCACAATACGTCAACTTCAAATTTAGGGAATTTGCTAAAAAGTGGGATTCATCCATATCACTTGCTACCCTCAGTCAAATAAACTTGCTGAAAACTGTGAGAAAATTATTGAAAAAAAAAGAAAATAAAGTATATATGTAAGTGAAAATAAAAAGACAGATCAAAGACTTTCTATTAAAACTTCATTTTCACAATAGAAAGTATTTGTTCTGTCTTTATATTTTTACATATATTTGCTCTACGAAAAAGTATTGAGCACTCTCATACGGAAGGGTCTACTCAGAAAATTCTCTCTTAATGTTCCTGTTCCTGCATAGCATTATATATAGAAATGAGGAGATGGTCTTTTGTTCAGTAGGAAATTTCACATGCAACTGTCGTCAGCCGCAACTGGCTAAAACCACAAACACCAGACCAAAGACAGTTCAAGGATCTACTGTTCCAGAGACAGAGCACAAACAAATGCAGACCATCCATGATTATTCATTCATTTATTTTCTGAACTGCTTAATCCTAATTAGGGTCGCAGGGAGGCTGGCACCCATTTCAGCTGACCCCGAGCAAGGGTGGGGTACACCCTGGATGGCCATCACAGGGCCAACACTCACACAACCATTCACACCTAGGGGAGCTTTGGAAGAGCCAATTAACCTACTTTACATGTTTATGGTCTGTGGGAGGAAACCGCAGTACCTGGAGGAAACCCAGGCAAGCACAGGGAGAACATGCAAACTCCACACAGAAATGACCAAGCTCGGACTCGAACCCAGGACATTCTTGCTTTGAGGCAGACATGCGAAGCACTATGCCACCATGCTGCTGAATCCATGGTTAACCCATCAATATTTTGGCTTCTCGCACATCTGTAGTGTTGATTGTTTTAGATATTGAGTTCGTATTAAAATTTGGACTGGCAAAAATTATGTATTCATTAGGTAGGCCTGAGGATAGAATTAATGTAAGTAACTAACATAAGCATGCTTTGTAATGGAATCTTTAAGCGTGTACAAATTCCTCAACTGTTCCTAAATTAATGCCACAATACTCCAACTAATTACCTTTCCTCTTTGTCTGAGCTATTGAATACTAATATACTGCAGAAAGGTCGGGCCAGTGGTGTAGTGGTTAGGGTGCTTGGCCCTTGATCAGATGGTTGTGTGTTTGAATCCCAGTTAGACCCCCACTGTGCTAAGACCCCTGGGCAAGGTCTTAACCACAAGTGTGCCTCTGCTCACCTAGCAATATAAATGGGTACCGGTAAAAATATACAGTGGTACCTCACCTTATGAAAGTAATCTATTCCAGAAGTGGTTTCATAACTTGTTTTTTCATAAGTTGAACCCCATTTTACATGTAAAATGTGTGATTCGTTCCAATACTATCCCCTAAACCCCTTAAAAATTATAAAAGTACACTTTTTAAGGCCTCCTACTGCAACAATATCATACCAATGGTACACGGGTTTGGCCATATTCCTTTGTGATATCACTCAACCGCATGCCACAAGCCCGCTTCTTCTTTTCACTCGCACCAGGAATCACACGTGCATATGTGTGTGTGTGTGTGTGTGTGTGTGTGTGTGTGTGTGTGTGTGTGTGTGTGTGTGTGTGTGGTGTGCACGTGTGTTGACCATGTCTTCTTTGCAGAGTTATAATCTTACAAACGTTTATGCAAGGTTAAAAGCCTGAGCCAGCCAAAAAATAAAGTTGCGATGAGTACGCTCGAAAAACTCATGAAACAACAGTAACTCTGTCTTTTACACAAAAAGCTTCATGGGTATTATGAAGATACAGCTCCATAATAGCCAATAGCAGGGAGCTGTGTCATTCCTCCTAGCCAATGGGAGGCCAGCGGGGCGGGGGCAGGATGTTGGGAGATAGGAGAGCTGCTATCCTAGAATCGGAGAGCAACTAGCGCATTGTTTGAATTTTTGAGATGGCGCCTTTGTAACGTGAATTTGTTTTGAATCCAGAGACAGAAATTTTAGGAAAATGCTTTTCATAACTTGGAATTTTCATTCGTTGGGACTTCCATAAGGTGTGGTGCCACTGCACTGGGAAGGTAACCTGCGATGGACTAGCGTCCCATCCAGGAAGGGTTGAACTCCTGGTCGCTTCGCATTACGGAAACCAGAGAGAAGCACCGCCTGATTAGCCACTGGGATCGGATGTAAAAACCCAACTGACTTTATTTACTTTATACTGTGGAAAGGACAGTGATTTGAAATGTAGCTCACATATGTCCTGTGCACTGTTGACAACTAAGCTTATAATTGTAATCCTTTTCTCAATTTCTTCATATTCCAATGTTTATTACATCTGAACATACCTCAGAAATGAAATTTGCAGTGACATATTATGCAATGCCACCTTTGCTTTAAGTCCTGCATTATGTAATGTTCGAGTTTCAGAATGTGAGTGCTGAATATTGCCAAGTTGGAGTTGACCTAATTACCTTTACAAGTGAGCCTTAGAGTTATGTGCAGTGTTAGACTCACCTCAAGTGTTCACTCATTGTAAAAACATTCAGACTATCCATCATTGTACTTTACATTTGTTGTTCTGATACTTTAACTCTCTGTTTTCCTTTTCCTGAGAAACCACATAACCTACAGTACACAAAATATGGACAGGCATGAATATGAATAGATATTTGTTTTCTTAGAAAGAGGAACATATGAAGAAAATGCAAAATATGAAGACAAGAAAAAGAAAACTTCACATAACTGCTGTTATGATAAAACCAAAAATTATAGTACAGTCGGCCCTCTACTTAGGAAATTAATCTGTTCCAGAGCATTTTTCTTAACATGGAGATTTTGTAAGTAGAGGCGCATTTTACATGGAAAACGCGTTCCAAGGCTCCCAAGACTACCCCATAAACCCTTTAAAAATGTTAAAAGTACACTAATTTTGTATGGTATGTGTTATAAATATATGTTAAAAGTAAAAGAGAATAATTTAATAAACCATTTAAACATTTTATTAACATATGAAACCATTTTATTAACATATTTATTAATTAAACTATTATTTAAAAAAAATTATTAACGCACATACACACACAACACTCTCTCTCTCTCTCTCTCTCTCTCTCTCTCTCTCTCTCTCTCTCTCTCTCTCACACACACACACACACACACAATACACACAATACACATTTGTGGCACGCTCCGCTGTATGCGGGCTACACTCACACACAGGACGCCGGAGCATTTTAAGACGGGGAATTCAAAGTGCATTCCATGCTTGACAGATCAGAGGTCCAAACTCAACTTTAACTTGTATCCTTGAGAAATCGGAGGTCCGGATGAGCCGCGTTTTGCTCACATTTGGCAGCGCGCACCATATTTATTAAACATTTACTGAATTAAACAACTTAAAATACAAAAAAAAAGCTGCTATGTGCTCTCTCGAAGAGAAGAGAGTAATGAACGTGTCCTTTCATCTCTGACTGACTTTGTACGCAGTCTCTGTCTCTCTCTCTCTCTCTCTCTCTCTCTCTCTCTCTCTCTTGCTCTCTCTCTCTCTCTCTCTCTCTCACACACACACTCTCTGTTTCTCTCTCTCTCTCTCTCTCTTTCTCTCTCTCTCTCTCTATCTCACACACACACACACACACACACACACACACACACACACACACACACACACACACACACACAAACAAAACTCTGGTGTGTTTTGCCAAATGCGGGCTCCGCCCACACGCAACGCTGAACCGATGGACCAATTCCATTTAAATGTTTAAATGGATGAGATGTTGTATTTAAAGCAGAATGACATTACCTGTTTGAAAGATCAGAGGTCCTGATTCAATATGAACTTGCTTCCTTGCGAGATCGGAGGTCTTGTCTCACGGAGCACTCTGTTTCCATGCTCATTCTGCTTCAATATCGTGCCGAAATAATTGCCTTCATCATTGTATTTCCGCTTTTCAGTATTTTCCGTGTCCATGATGGATAACAAAATATAACACTGCAATGATCTCTCAAAAAGAACTCGAGAGCCAACATTCCTGTTCAACTCTCCTCTCTCACACGTGTGACAAACAGGAAGTATAGGTACAGAAAGCATGTGGCCAGCGGGGCAGGATGTTGGGAGACAGTCAATGAGAGAGCAACTCATGCATGGTTTGAATTTTGAATGGCGCGTTTGGCGTTTTTCATAAAAAAAGGGTGTTTTCATAAGGTTAGGAAAATCTTTTTCATCACCTGGAGTTTTCATATCCAGAGGGTTTTGTAAGTAAAGGGCCAACTGTATTCTAAAATACTTCTAAAAATTGTTAGATAATTTACAGTACTCCATTATACAGGAAATTGTGCAGCCACTCACTCATTAATTTGCTGAACTGTTTATTTCTATGAGAGTCGTAGAAGACTGGAACCTGTCTTAACCCACACTGGAAGAAGGCAACACCCTGAACACATGCCTAGAGGTAATTTGGAAGAGCCCATTAGCCTAATGTCTATATCTTTTGGGCTGTGGGATAAGATCAGAGAACCAGAAAAAACCTATTTAAAAGTGAATAACATGCAAACTCCACAAAGAAATACCCAAGCTGAGGACTCAAACCCAGGACCTTCCTGTAGTCAAAGGAAAATCATATTAAGCTCTATGACACCATGCTTCCCCTAGAGGAATTTCATAAATATACATTTGAAACCTATTGTGAGGAAAATAATTGTTGTTGTTTCGTGGGTGATTGGCATACCAGACAACAAAATAACCATTGGATTATGCAGTTTCTTGTTCATTGAACATCTGTGTACCATTCCATCCCAACTTTTTGCAATGAATGCCCCATCAAGTACAGTTGGATATTGGCATAAAAGTTGAGACCTTAAGAAAAGATCAATATCTGTGGGACATTCATGAGACTGATTGGACCTACTTTATAATGGCTATTATTAAACAAAGTTAATTGATATACCACACAATAAAATAAGCGGATGTAATGTACGCACGGTGAATCAAAGTTAAAGATACAATAACATATTAGAATGCATGACTGCCTGAAGTGTAAATCTGATAACATTCTCTAGAATGCTAGGATTTTGGCATTATTTATGAAATCATCTGTAGTGGGTCTCAAAGGCTGACACTGCCAGGGGCAGGTTGTGAAGCCTCTGTCAGTTCCTTGGCCTTTATGTGCGGCTACCTCATAGCCCGGCAAGACCTGGTTCCACCAACAAAGAGAAGGGGCGAAGGCAGGCCTCTGGCGCCTTAAAACCAGTTTTGTTCCAGGCAGATGAGGTCCGTCAACCCAGGAGAGCATCCCATCTCAGTGAAAGTCAACAATGATTCCAAACCTGGGCAGATACAGCTCGCTATCATGGCAGACAGTGCATTTAGAAGAAGGAAACTCTAATATAAAACCTACAGTCCTGAGGAATGTCCCTGGACCTAACAAGTGACAATCACTTGGCTCCGGCTGACCGTCACTTTCAGCAACCAGCGCAAAGGGAGGAGTGCAGTAAAGTCCTATTGTGATGCGGAGTGGCAAAAACAGCAGGTGCAAATGGCACTGGAAGATGCAGTCTCAAGCCTGTATGTTAGCGGTCCTGTTGTAGTAGGTCATTTTGACTGTCGAACGAGACAACGGCATAATCTGGTTTCACAAAAGACGGTCAAGCAGCCCTTTTTAGTGACAGCATTACTTGCTCCACATAAAGACAGGTCTAGAAAAGGTGACCCAAAAGTCGCTTGCCTCACCCTACTCAGTTGGCTCACCGCTGCCAATGGATCATCTCCCTATGCGGTGCAAAACAAAGAAAAACATTATATGAAAATTGTATGCTGGAATATACAAACCTTGTTAGATTCAGACGACAATGATCATTCACAAAGATGCTTCGCTCTTGTGGCTAAAAAACTCTCTCGGATTGATATTGACATTGGAGCCCTCAGTGAGGTTTGCTTTGCTGAGGAAGGATCACTTGTTGAACATGGAGCAGACTACACCCTTTTCTGGAGCAGGAGACGAATGGAGGAAATCACCAGTCCGTCGTCGGCTTCATGATAAAGAATATCATCGATAACAAGCTCCGTGCAATACCAGCAGGTCATTCTGACCGTATCATATCCCTTTGACTACCTCGCCAAGGAGACAAGTTTGTCACTTTCATTAGTATCTACAGCCATATTCTACTCTACAGCTTTATGACATGTACATAGAAGACATGCACAGAAAATGACTAAAATTAATAGACAAACGTGGTGGTCTAGTGGTACGGGGCGCTGGATTGTTGATCCAAAGGTTGGGGGTTCGAGTCCCACTCTCCACAAGGTTGTCACTGTCCCCCCCAGTGCAGCTAACTGGGTTATCAAAGGTGGGCCATGTCTCTCACTGTCTATGGTGAGAGGCATGTAAAAGAACCATTGCTGACTTTCGGACAGCGTGTTTCTGTCCCTTGCTAAAAAGGGTTGTGACAGGAAGGGCATCCGACGTAAAAACCTCTGCCAAATCAAACGTGCGAATCAGATGATTCGCTGTGGCGACTCCCGAGTAAAAGGGAAAAAGCCGAAAGGAAGACAGACAGTACTTAAAATAGTACAATTTTGAAACAAAATTAACAACGCTTGATATATCATGTGATGGTGTCGTGGTGTCTTACTCTTTAGCAGGTCAATCCCCAAGCTGCTTTATGGCGACATCCTGAACAGTAGTCTATGGGTAATTTTGATTAAATAATTGTCCCGATTCTTTCTCTGAAATGGCACTAAAGGAGTAGTGTGTATTACTCGCCATCCCAAATAGACTAAATTCGCATCTTGGCTCGCGCACGGTATCATGGGATCGCGACTACCATACAAGCTACCAATATGGCGGAAATAAACCTTGATGTGGATGAGAACTGCACTATTGATATGTTCAATTTATGGAACATTCCCAACCGTCGAGCGTATTGTATATGTAGGGGACTTCCCGGTTGTTCCCGCAAGCGTAAAGACGAACTTGTTGTGTTTGCATTGGCGGTGATGTTACAAAAGCTACCTATAGTTTTGTCAAAGGCCGAGGAATCTAAACAAATCCAACGTGATTATGCCAGCTTGTTGACATTTGAAGTGGATGAGGAAAGTGTGACAATTCTCGACCTATTCTTGATGCCTTATTAAAGTGGCCTCCATGTATGTACGCTGACATAGCGGATTTTTTGTTAATGAAGGACCAGGCACCCCTACTAGCGCGACTTGATAATGACTACAAAGAAGGCAAACACAAGTTTGACAGCTGTCACCTAGTGATCTGACAGCTATTGTTTGTCTATTTTACAAATTAACATAACAGTAATTTTCAAGATCTGTCTATTATATTTATTGATTACAGCATTGCCAATTTTAATGGTAATTTAAGTCGCCAAAATTAATCGAGGCATGAGTGGCCTTAGATTGCCATAGTGGTGGACCAGCACAGAGTGGAAGCCAACCATCAAAGTATCCAGGATACAGCAAAACCCATCCAGTTCCTGAAAGAAGGAGAGATGAAGACCAAGCCTAGTAAGCCTAGAGGCTCAGTCCTGTCTTCAGCCTCCGACTGGCAGCTTCTTGTGGATGTGCAGAGGAAGTTGAAATTTCCAGAAGATATAGCAGTCACTCAGATGCGCCCAAATATGCTGCTACTATCCCGAGAAACAAAAGCCATCCACATAATCGAGCTTACAGTTCCTTGGGAGGATAGGGGGAGGATAGACTTGACATCTCACACAAGCTGAAAGTGGCAAAATACCAGGACTTGGTAGATGAAGCTTGTATTAAAGGGTGGAAAGCAAGCCTGATGCCAAGAGAGGTTGGATACAGGGGTTTTGTCGCAACATCTACAAGAAACCTTCTGCACAAGATAGGTCTTACCCCTACCACCACAAAGAATGCAATAAAGACCATAGCTGCTTCAGCAGAGACATGCTCAAGGTGGCTCAAGAGGGGAGAGAGAGTTGGACCACAGTCAATTACAAGCCAGGAGAGTAGTGTGTAGCTGCACGTTAGAAGACCTCAACAATCAACCAGAAGCCAGCCTGCAGGTGAAGACAGTCTTTTGTTTTTGCTGCCCCACTCAGGTGAAGCGTACAGGTTTCTGGGCGAAACGCTAAAGACCCTGAGATACCTGCTGATGATGCAGACTAGGCACGAAGAAACTACAACAACCACAAGCTGCAGATTATAAAGACACTAATCAAGCTTTGAGTAGTGTAGCATCATGGATCGATGTTTAAAAACCCCCGGTAAATAATGTGAATGGCGGTGGACATGTACACACGTTAGTCCCAAATTTGCAGGCATGTATACTGCAAATTTCCTTTTTCCAACGCTTGATATGATAAATGCTGTTCCCACAGTTCACTACGACACAATGTGTACCTGGCATATTGATACATGTAACTTAAGGCTTAAGGCAGGCTTTAAGTGGCAGTTGTTAGGATGTATTAACATACAAAAGCAAGTGGCTACATGAAAGTTTGGTAGCAGTGACGCTTGGACCAGCTGTTAGGTCACGTTATCCCCGCTTGCGCAGTCAGAATGTGAACTTGGTCTATTCCCTGCAGTCAAGTGCCATTATGAAGTTTTCATTCATAACAGCTTTGCTATGTCAGAGTCGCCTGTGGTTGGCAGGAAGTTTTAAAAAGTGTTGGGTAGGGTTCAGGTTCAGGATCAGAGAATACAGCAGCTTAATTTGTTCAAAAGATGTTTTAAAAATTCATGGATATAATACCAGGCCAGTCGGAATAGAGAGAATAAAGTGGAAGTTTATGCATGAAATATACAGAGAAAAAAAGACAGAACAGGTAAAGCTTGACTTTGAAAGCAGTGGATTCCAGCAGTGGTGCACTCTGACTGTTATTCTCATAAATACAGCTCGCATAAATAATTCAAGTTTTTTTTATTTTCTTTAACGTTTCAGTACATCTTCTGGAGCCTGTGCTACCCATTTAAAAGCTAGTAAGTATTCTCTGTTTGGTATCAAAAATATAAGACCCACTGAGATTACTGCACCCTGTGTTCCACTATGGATTATACCCCCATTTCACTAGAGCGCGGCAGACTTGTGGAAGCAAAAATTTAGTCATCCTTCAACGTTCCTCAGTCATTCTGTCATCTTCCATGTCCTTTATGATTCCGAAAGTATTTCTCCTCTTCCGGCAAGCCAAAATCTTCCACGAATGTGTTTTTAAACATGTTCAAAAGCACGTTCGCGTAAAAAAAATCCGTCAGTGTTTCTTAGGTTCCTCAGTCGTTCCGCAAACGTTCTCTCAATTCCTCAAATGTTCCGTGATCATTCATTTTAATTCCACCAGTGTTCTTGACCATTCCGCGAGTCCTCCCCCCTTTTCGGGATGGTCAAAAGCGGCCACAGAATCCCCATGGAATACTCACGGAAGGTTTGCGGAATACATACGGAACGGTTGCGGAATTGTTGCGGATAACACGGAAGACTTGCGGAACACTCAAGGAAGTCACTTCCACTCTAAATATTAAATTATTCCAGTTCATTTTTTTCTGTTTTCCTGTTCATGTAATAAAATTTTAAAGTTATAATCACTGTGGTTTGGACTTCTGTGCATGGTTTTTAGTCTGGAATTATTTATTGATGTGCAAGTAAAAGGAACATATTAACATTATTGATATTTATCATATGTTAATATGTTATTGCAATATTGTAAATTATTAACATATTGCACATGAGAAACATATGGTGAATTACAAACATATGTTAAATTTTAAATTCATTGTACATTAGAAACATATTATAAATTATAAACATATAGTTTGAATGAGAGACTGAGCTTCTTTGGTCGAATCCGTATATTTATAGGCGGTACCAGGAGCAAATCCTTTGATCTTTGGTGATTTTTCGTTGTGGAAGCATGGTTACACCGGGTATTCCTCAATCATTCGTCAGTCATTTCTTAGTCATTCCGTGTTGAACGTGAACGTTCTGCCTTCATTCTGTAGCTCTTCGTTCTAAAATGAAGTCGTGCCATAGTCGTTCCTTGAGTGTAACGTGGTTTCCGTGAACGTTCTGTGAATGATCCGAAGGTCTTCCTTTGCAATCCGCACTTGATCAATTGGTCTTCACTGCAATCTTTAACCACTTATGTTTATATAAATTGGCATACTCGGTGAACATTGTTTTCTCTT
>JALRMN010000026.1:105000-190000 GCA_024760905.1 Plotosus lineatus | reverse complement strand
GCTGATGGTGAGGAAGGTGAAGAAGGCAAAGGCAGAGCAGAAGACAAAGTGGTGAAAGCTGAAAAAGGAAGAGTGTCGTGTTGCCTTCAAGGAGGAGTTGAAAATGGCTTTGGGTGGTCAGGAAGTGCTGCCAGATGAGTGGACAACTACAGCTAATGTGATCAGGGACACAGGTAGGGGAATACTTGGTGTGTCATCTGGAAGGAGTGGAGATAAGGAGACTTGGTGGTGGAATGAGGAAGTGCAGGAGTTTGTACAAAGGAAGAGGTTAGCTAAAAAGAAGTGGGGCATTGAGAGGACTGAAGAGAATAAAAATGAATACAGGGAGACACAGCGTAAGGTGAAGGTAGCGGTGTCAAAGGCCAAACAAAGGGTGTATGATGACTTGTATGGTCGGTTGGAAAGTAAAGAGGGAGAAAATGATTTATACAAGTTGTCACAGCAAAGAAATAGAGATGGGGAGGATGTGCAGCAAGTTAGAGTGATTAAGGACAGAGAGGGAAATGTATTGACATGACAGAAGTTTGCTGGGAAGATGGAAAGAGTATTTTAAAGAGCTGATGAATGAGGAAAATGAAAGAGAAAAAAGAGTCGAAGAGGTGACTGTTGAGGACCAGGAAGTAGCAAAGATTCGTAAGGAGTAAATTCGTGAGGAGGGCATTGAAGAAGATGAAGAGTGGAAAGGAAGTTGGTCCTGATGACATACCGGTGGAGGTATGGACGTGTCTCGGAGAGATAGCAGTAGATTTCCAAACAAGAACATTCAACAAGGTCTTAGAGAGTGAGAGGATGCCAGAGGAATGGAGGAGAAGTGTGCTGGTGCCAATTTTTAAGAACAAGGGAGATGTGCAGAGTTGTGGCAACTACAGAGGGATAAATTTGATGAGCCATACGATGAAGTTATGGGAAAGAATAGTGGACGCTAGACTAAGGGCAGAGGTCAGCATTTGTGAACAACAGTTTGGTTTCATGCCAAGAAAAAGCATGAAGGTACAGAGAAGGTCAGAAGGAGCTGCATTGTACCTTTAGGAATCTGGAGAAAGCATATGACAGGGTGCCGAGAAAGGAGCTATGGTATTGCATGAGGAACTCTGGAGTGGCAGAGACGTATGATAGAGTGGTGCAGGACATGTATGAGAGATGTAAGACAGTGTTGAGGTGTGCTGCTGGTGTGACAGAAGAGTTCAAGGTGGAGGTGGGACTGCATCAAGGGTTAGCTCTGAGCCCCTTCTTGTTTGCTATGGTGATGGACAGGGTGCAGGAAAATCTAGAGTGGTGGACGTATGCCCTGGAAAGGAGAGGAATGAAGGTTAGCCTCAGTAAGACAGAATACACGGATGTGAATGACAAGGACCCAACAGGAACGTTGAGGTTACAGGGAGCAGAGATAAAGAAGGTGGAGGATTTTAAGTACTTAGGCTCAACAATCCAGAGCAATGGAGAGTGTGGAAAAGATGTGAAGAAGCGTGTGCAGGCAGGTTGGAATGGTTGGAGAAAAGTGTCCGGTGTGATGTGTGATAGGAAAGTATCGGCAAGAATGAAAGGAAAAGTGTATAAGATGGTGTTGAGGCCAGCAATGTTGTATTGTTTAGAAACAGTGGCCCTGGGGAAAAGACAGGCGGCAGAGCTGGAAGTAGCAGAGATGAAAATGTTGAGGTTCTCTTTGAGACTAACGAGGATGGATAGGATCAAGAATGAGCACATCAGAGGGACAGCACATGTAAGATGTTTTGGAGACAAAGTCAGAGAGGCTAGATTGAGATGGTTTGGACATGTACAGAGGAGGGATAGTGAGTATATTGGTAGTAGGATGCTAAGGTTGGAACTACCAGGCAGACGGCCTAGAGGAAGACCAAAGAGACGATTCATAGACATGGTGAAGGCGGACATGAAGGCAGTTGGTGTAAGAGAAGAAGATGCAGAGGATAGGGTGAGATGGAGGCAGATGATTCGCTGTGGTGACCCCTGAAGGGAAAATCCGAAAGGAAAAGAAGAAGAAGATATATATATCGTATAAAATATACAAAAAAAAACAAAAAAAACTTTGTAGGCTGGCTGATATTCAAGTGTACATGTATCTGAGGGCAGAGTAGATGGATTGATATGGTTCACAGTCACAGTGGGGTGGATGTGGTTGATTAAGGGGTATTGCACATAACCGTTTTTTTTTTTCACAGACAGTTACAAAGTGGCGTTGTACAGTTTGAAAGCAGTGGGGATGAAAGACCTGCGGTAGCGCTCCTTCCTGCACTGAGGATGTCTCTTAATTTTACACCTAGTATATATGTTTATCGTTTCACAGAAAATGTGTAAAATTTCTAGGGACAGTCAAATTTTGAGAGGTGGTCATCATTCATTCATTTTGTGAACCACTTAGTCTTAATTAAGGATGTGGGGAGGCTCTAAAACAAATAAAATAAAATAATTTAAAAAATAATAGTAAAAAGTCCACGTCAAATTTATGATGTCTTCATGACCTTGGATTTATTTTCAGCTGTTCTCTTAAACTTGTGAATCCCACTCTCTTCATTAATTGAAAGTGCAAACTAGTTGCTTTAAATAGCAGAGCTGAATGCCTCCAAAATCCCCATAATAGGGCATATTCATCGTAAATATTCATGAAGCCCCTGAAAGAAAGTTAAAACTATTCTTAAAATTCGCAGGAGCACAGAAAAAAAATATTTCCTCTGGAATTCAAGTGCTGTAGTAGAACTTAAATTCCAAATGAGATATTACATTTGTTAGAGAAAAAAGGGAGGGAGGGTTGTGTAATAAAAAACAAAGGGGGGGGGGGCAAAATCAGAGGATAAAAAATGTGTCTTAAGTTGTGTAAAGCAGCTTCCCACTGGCTGTGTTCTCATACAGCTCCTGTAATAATTATGAACTGTGTTAAATTCATATACTGTATCCAAATACATCCAATGCATACTGTATTCCCAAGCAATTAATGAAGCACATCATTGTAAGAGTTTCATTGTTTTATTGTTTAGGGTTGAACTTGGGAATGTTTCAGCAGAAGGTGTGTGTGTGTGTGTGCAATCTGCAGCAAAAAAAAAAAAAAAAAAAAAAAAAAAAAAAAAGTTATTTTCACCTGGTCTCTGAGGTTCCTCTAAAAATCTCCCCTTTAGCAAGAGGTGGGTGGGGTGGAGGGCAGGCAGTACCTGAACATCTGGCGGTACCTTGTAGAAGTGTCAGGTATTGGCACAGTCTCAGCCAATGTGTTTAAACAACAAAATGAGAAGAGCTTGTTGAACCCATAACCTCTGAGTAATAGTGCTGAGCAGTTCTGCCTCACAGCAGGAAGGCCTTCAGTCTAAATCACAGGTTCAGTGAAGGGTGTTTCCATGTGGAGTTTATATGTTCATCTCAAGCTCATGTGGGTTTTCACTGGATACTCTGGCTTTCTCCCGTTATCCAAAGACATGGATCTTAGGCTATTTGGCTATAATAATTTACCCTCAAGTGTCAGTATGAAAGATTGTGTGTGTGTGTGTGTGTGTGTGTGTGTGTGTGTGTGTGTGTGTGTGTGTGTGTGTGTGTGTGTGTGTGTGTGTAAAAGTAACTGTAAAACAGTGTAACGGCACCTGATCAAAGATAAATTCTTACCAGGGGGCTGGCACCCATTTCAGCTGACTCTGGGTGAGGGCAGGGTGTAGAGTGTAGAGTGTGCTGGCCCTGCGATGATCCATTGAGCTGTTTATGCAGATTTCTTCCCTTTAGTCTGAGATCCAACACTTGATTTCATCCAATCATCATTTTTTCCCTTGCTGCAGATGATTGGCCTTAGGGTGTGTCTCCCTGGGTAGTGGGACGCTTTGCTCCAACCAGGATATGAAGTCTTCTTTTACCATCATGTGGCGAAATACTTGTGCCTTGTCTAAAGACATCTTCCATCTTGTCTCAAATAAGTTTTGTTTTTGAAGGCAACCATTGTCCTTAAGGCAAATATGCAATGCAATTTAAGTGCTTTAAGTGCCTCGTGATCAGCGAGGATATGTTTTAATTCATTCCATTACTCATAAACCGAGAATATTGTGAAGTACAGAATCACTTATTGTTGAGGTTAGAGAGCGAATGACCCACATAGCGAATGACTCACATACATGTACATGTATTTTCTGACATGCTGTTCCCATTAATGGTTTATAGGGTTTCCTATTTTTAATGCTCTCATCTTTATTAAAGGCCATGGTTTATGTATTCTTTTAAAACATTTGTGACCCAAAATTCTTCTTAAAGCGTTATCAAACATTTTCAATATGCATCTGGGCTCATTCGCATCTTCAGAAACACCACATTATCTACACACACATCAGTTTGTGAACTCTGATCACACCATAAGATGTACTTGTATGGAAGTGGCACGGTGATATATCATTAGGTATCGTAAGTTATATTTGTACTTCAAAGTCAAAAAGTATATTGTGTTTACCACAACAGATGACAAAGTCAATGTTGACTATGGTAGGTCTGATGGTCTGTAATCTGGGTGACTTTGAATTTGGTGGCTCTGTTGTCCAACTCCTTTTTCTCCCCAGTGGTGCAGGCTACTCGAGCTGATTGCAGCAGCGCACACCTGATTCCACTCCACAAATCTACCCCCTATAGTTGATACCCCATGTTTCTCTCTGGCCACTGGTTATAGCTGTGCTCAGCCAGTTTACAGCGTCTCAGTCACCAGTGTTTATTGTTTGTTATTTTCCCTCTGTCACCGCCAGTGTTTGTATTTGTCTCCTGTTTCCAGTGTTGCCTTGAGTAAAAGAAATCATTCCTGTTGCACTGCACACTGTCGTCTGCATTTCTGTCCATTGTATGTGAATGTATCATCAATGTAAAGGTTTTTATTTATTTATTGTATGCAAATATGATATTTCCCTAATTTTTGCTGTTTCTCACTGTGTGGGCCTAGACTCTTCCATTTGTTGCACTGGATTATTCATTCATTCATTTACTTTCTGAACCACTTAATCCTAATTAAGGTCAGAGAGAAGCTGGTGCCCATCTTAGCTGACTCCGGGCGAGGGCAGGGTCCAGCCTGGACAGCTCACCAAGCCATCACAGGGCCAATACACACAACCATTCACACACCGGGGAGATTTGGAACAGCCAAATAACCTATTGTGCATGGTTTTTGAACTGTGAGAGGAAACCAGAGCACCAGGAGGAAACCCATACACACACACACACACACACACACACACACACACACACACACACACACACACACGGGGAGAATGTGCAACCTCCATACAGAAGCGCCCAGGCAGGTAAATGAACCCAGGACCTTCTTGCTGCGAGGCAGACATGCTAACCAATACAGCAGTGTGCCACCTTGCACTGGCAGTTTATAATGGCATTAACAACTAAATTTGATTAGTGTACTTTCTTTGCTTCCCACAAAGCTCTGAATAGTGTGCAGTAAAAGACTTCTTGAGGATAATTGCATACTGTACTCTTCACTTAGACAATAAAAGGAGAAGATAATTAGCTTTGCACCACAGACTGAAAGTCTTGTGAGCATTAGTCGGCCTACAATAATATATTCCATGTCATGGAAACTCACACACACACACACACACACACACACACACACACACACACACACACACACACACACAGACACGCACACCTGCGCCAAGACACACACACACACACACACACACACACACACACACACACACACACACACACACACACACACACACACACACACAAATCCATGCATGAATCCAAAGGAAAACCGGGTCTGATTTCTTAAGTATGTATTGTGCATGACCAAGTACTGTTTATCCTAAATCTGTTTATTACATGTAATTAATATGAGTGGTAAAGGAATGTGTTCATGTGATAATCATTCATTTCAAGCATTATATCCTATAAAAGCATGCATTACTCATCAACTGCATACCATTACAATATCGCAAACATATGCATCTGTGTAGAGAATACCAGATGTCTGTTTCGATTTGAGAATAAAATAATGGCATCTCTTACACCACAGCTGAACCATATGCAATAACTGGCCACTGCAGCTCTGAACCTTTTTTCCAACCACAGAGCTGCACTTGTATGCAATAAGTTAGCAAGCTCGTATTTATACCTGTGGTTTTGACCACTACCTTCCATCTACCATTTTACTGTCCTGTTTAGTCTGCTGTACAACTTTAACACAGAAGTTCATCAGATGATCATTTTCACTTTGTCTCTCAGCTATTACACAATGATTCTTATTAAAGGTGTACATGTGACTCTCTTGGTAATAGGTAAGTGTCAATTACGATTCTTATACTGTGAGTTTATATGTGAATATAATGTATGGTTGTGTCACATATGTAACTAAATACTTAGAAAATTGAAGCAGAATTATTGTGAAATGGCACCTTGGTAAGGATGTCTGAACAAACTGTGCAATAGCATCTTACTGTTTTAATATTTGTGCCTCGATTTTAAATCCATGCTATTGTAACCCATATAAATACATGGTTACTAATTTTATTGGGGAAAAAAACCCCTAATTTCCAATGCTCCCTGAAAGCACTATAGTTTTCCTTGTCCCCTTGAACGCATCATAAGCACATGCTGCATGCACCTAGCTAAGCACAGCAGAGCGTGCTGCAGAGCAGGACACAGAGAGCACTTGACAAGCTACACAAGTGAGTCAAACGATCCAAAATGTGTTTAAGTGAACTTTTAACAAGTTTAACTAAGTTTATGTACTTTTCAGAGCCTTGTATGTGTTTTGTTCTCTCTCAATCAAACCGAGTGGAGAGTGTTTGTTTTCTTGGAAACTCCGGTGAGTCATTACAACATGAAGCTAGCTTAAAAACCTATGCTAACTTTACACATGGTGACTTTTAAAACTGTGTGCACTATTTTTGTCTTAAAAAGCTAAAACCAGTCGGAGTACACAACAAAGATTGTGCTGTGCACAAAATGAGCCTTACATTTTATTTTTCGAAATGCTTTTGTTGAAGCACTTTTGTTTGTATTACATTCCATTCAGTGCCTTTCATGCACTTTTGTCATTTCATTTATGTGTTATTTCATAGAAATAAGTTGTTAAAAACAATTAAGTTACAAACTTGAAATAATTTAATTTCATATGCCTTGAAAAAAGGGTTAAATAAATATTGTGGTTGTTTGTTATGCTACATAGCAATACATTTTGACTTCATGGAAGTGAAACCAGTGTTAAAACAGCAATGTAAAAGATTTTGAACATTTTCTGAGATCTCATTTTATTTAGAAACTACTGTTAAGAAATATTTTATTCATTGTGTCTGTACTGTATGTGCAGACTGGTTTTTTAGTGGACCTGGATCTGATCTTGAAGCTGGTTTCGGACACGGATGGCGAGCTAAACCCAGTGAGAACTCTTGGCGGATCCAGAAGCAGTGTGGCCAGCTGCTCTGGATGCGAAAGTAGATCTACAGACCCAACCACTTCAAATCACAGGATCCCAGATAAGAACAAATAAAACACCTTTATCCCAAACGGATCACAATCCTGGAAAAGACCTCCCGAATTCACACAAATCAAACCTTAAGGGTTCGAACCTTAGAGACTCTAAGCCTATTTTATTTTTATTTTTATTTTGTAAAGAGCGTTCTACAACATTGTTTGCACTGTTTCTTGTGCTATTGTAAATTGTAATAAATCTGCCGGCTGTTCAACTTTAAATCGCCACAAATCATTCTACTCCTCTAGAACCTAGCATATAGTCTAGCACAGCTATACTAAGCTGGTGTTACACTATCACGGTAGAAAAATACAATTAATGTATAATCTGGTTATTCAGGAGATTCAAATCATCAGCTGATTTCATTTTAGTGACACATACTAGTATTTGCTGAGCCTCAAAAATATGGAACAACGCCATGACAGTTATGTTCTGTATTTATTTTTAGGGTAAAGGCAATACAACAAAATATTATCAGGCAGGGCAGTTTTTGGATGGAATGTATACTACAGAGCAACACTATAAAATAAAATAAAAACAAAATTTGATGTTTTACTTTATGCATATTTAAACTGGGACGGTGATGCTGCCGATTTCAAAAGTCTGTGATGAAAAGCGTTTATCAGCTATGACAATTCAAGCATCATCCACTAAGTTTATTCACATTTATTTTATGAAGGCAAAGTGGACTTAATACTTTCACTGACTCACTCATTTGCAAAGCCACTTAATCTTACTATTGATGCGGGGAGGAAAACTCCCATCTTAACTGACACTGGAAAAACACAGAGTACCCCTGAAAAGCTCCTCACACCACTGCAGGGCCAACACACAAAAAACATTTACAATCACACCTACGGTTAATTTGAAACAGGCAGATGATGTTGTCCTCAACTCGGAGGTAAACAAATTGAAGTGGTTCCAGATGTGATCAAACCATCGGTAAGAGCTAGCCAAGATAGGTCTATCAAGGGTCTTCACAACAT
Organism: Plotosus lineatus; assembly: GCA_024760905.1. Classification (NCBI taxonomy): domain Eukaryota; kingdom Metazoa; phylum Chordata; class Actinopteri; order Siluriformes; family Plotosidae; genus Plotosus; species Plotosus lineatus. The sequence continues at coordinate 181,555 of JALRMN010000026.1, read as the reverse complement.
GTGAAATCATTGGTATTTAATCCTGTGGGTCACTGTGTGTGGCATATTTGGAACAAGAACATGACATGATGTCTTTCACAGTAATTAGGGTCACAGGGAGGCTGGCACAAATTTCAGCAAACTATGGGCAAGGGCAGAGTACACCCTGGACAGCTGGCCAGGCCATCGCAGGGCAGAAACACACTGATGGCTATGCAGCCTCCTCTTGATGAAAGTCAGCAATGGTTCTTTTATATAAACCTCTTTACCACAGAGAGTGAGACACAGGACCTGTAATAACTCAGTTAAATGCACTGGGGGGGGGAGACAAATAATGCTTATAATATGTGAAATATATATATATATATATATATATATATATATATATATATATATATATATATATGTGTGTGTAAAATTATTATTAAAAACTTACAAAGTACAAATAATAACACAGGATGATAAAAAAAATACATTTTATTCATTTCAAGTATTTAATTTAAGTTGGACTTCTTCCGGACCCCTCCCCTCCCCTTACTGCAGGTGTCCACCATCTGATTCCAGAGTTGTCACCCCAACAGGCATTGATAATCTTTTATTTATGTAAATTTTATTTACATTTTTACGTTGTTGTTATAAACATTTATAGCATCGAATATGTATATATTGATATTATATACACATATACATGTACGTATCTGTCAGTCAGGGCATTGGGCGTGGTTGATCCTACTTCGCAGATTCCGATGGTCGCGTGGGGATCTCGGTCCCAACTAACCATGGAAAGTGAGGGATGCCTGTATATATATATATATATATATATATATATATATAGATATATAGATTTTTATATTCTTTAATGCAGCCATGGGGGAGGGCACAAACCAGTGTCTCCTCCCTCACGCCGGTCCCAAGCCCGGATAAATGCAGAGGGTTGCATCAGGAAGGGCATCCGGCGTAAAACAAATGCCAAATAAAACATGTGAGTCACAACAAAGAAATTCATACCGGATCGGTCGAGGCCCGGGTTAACAACGACCGCCATCAGTGCTGTTAACCAACAGGGTGCTGGTGGAAATTGGACAACTGTTGGTCGAAGACGTCAAAGAAGGAGAGGCGGGAAGCGTGTCCGTAGGCAGAGAGAGAAGAGGAAAGGCATGAGTCTTGGACTGAAAGTAGGGACTTTGAATTTTGGAACTATGCAAGGAAAAGGTAGAGAGCTGGCTGACATGATGCAGAGGAGGAAGGTGGACATACTGTGTGTTCAGGAGACCAGGTGGAAAGGTAGCACAGCTAGAAGCTTAGGAGCAGGGTTTAAGCTGTTTTATCATGGTGTGGATGGGAAGAGAAATGGAGTAGGAGGTATCTTGAAGGAGAAGTTTGTCAGGAATGTTCTAGAAGTGAAAAGAGTGTGAGACAGAGTGATGAGTCTCAAGTTAGAAACTGAAGGTGTGATGTTCAATGTTGTTAGTGCTTATGCCCCACAGGCAGGATGTGAGCGAGAAGAGAAGGAGAGATTATGGAGTGAGTAAGATGAAGTGATGCAGAGTACCCCAGAGGTGAAAAAGTGGTCACTGGGACAGACTTCAATGGACATGTCGGTGCAAGAAAAAAGAGGGGACGAGGAAGTGATGGGCAGGTTTGGTATCCAGGACAGGAACGCAGAAGTCAGATATTGGTGGATTTTGCAAAAAGGATGGAAATGGCTGTGGTGAATACTTTCTTCCAGAAGAGACAGGAGCATAAGGTGCCTTATAAAAGTGGAGGTAGGAAACTGAAGAGAGTAAACAGGACTACAGAGAGACACAGCGTAAGGCGAAGGTAGCGGGGGTCAAAGGCCAAACAGAGGGCGTATGATGACTTGTATGCTCGGTTGGAAAGTAAAGAAACAAAATGATTTATACAGGTTGGCACGGCAGAGAAATAGAGATTGGAAGGATGTGCAGCAAGTTAGAGTGATTAAGGACAGAGAGGGAAATGTATTGACTGATGACAGTAATGTGCTGGGAAGATGGAAAGAATACTTTGAAGAGCTGATGAATGAGGAAAATGAGAGAGAAAAAAGAGAAGAGGTGACCGTCGAGGACTGGGAAGTAGTACAAATTAGTAAGGGTGAAGTGAGGAGGGCATTGAAGAGAATGAAGTGGCCCTGGGTAAAATACAGGAGGCTGAGCTGGAGGTAGCAGAGATGAAAATGTTGCGGTTCTCTTTGGGAGTAACGAGGATGGATAGGATCAAGAATGAGTACACCAGAGGGACAGCACATGTAAGATGTTTTGGAGACAAAGTCAGAGAGGCTAGATTGAGATGGTTTGGACATGTACAGAGGAGCTATAGTGAATATATTGGTAGTCAGATGCTGAGGTTTGAACTACCAGGAAGACCAAAGAGACGATTCATGGATGTGGTGAAGGAGGACATGAAGGTAGTTGGTGTAAGAGAAGAAGATGCAAAGGATAGGGTGAGATGGAGGCAGATGATTCTTTGTGGCGACCCCTGAAGAAAGCCAAAAGGAGAAGAACAAGATCTTCTTTCAGCTACTCTCCATCTCAGTCTCTCCTCTGTATCCTCGAAATCTGTGTGTGGGGAAATTGCTGAGGTTCTTTTTATCTCTACTTGAAGCGGGTCGGTGATGGCCTAATTGTTGATCATGGCAGGGTGGTTTCGGACCTGGTTGAAGTGTTCAGCGCACCTTTCCAGAATCTGCTTCTTCTCAGTCAGCAGCTATGTCCCGTCTGCAGTGAGGAGGGGAGAAGACAGTGGACAGTCTGCAAGGCATCATAGAAACACTTGGTGTTATGACTGTCCGCTTTCCCTGTATTTCTTCTTTCTTTTCGCTGTACCACGAGTCTTGCATATGACAGAGTTTCTTTTGTACCTTGTTTTTTTTCACAGTTGTTGTCACTGTGGTCCTCCCACTGCAGCTAACTAGGTTATCAAATGCCAGCCATGGGTCTCGCTGTCTATGGTGGAAGGTACCTTGGGTACACCCGGACAGCTCGCCAGGCCATCGCAGAGCCGTCAGCATGTTTCTAGCTTGCAATGTCCAGGTGAGCTGTCCGGGGTGTACACTGCCCTCACTCAGAGTTGGCAAAGATGGGCAGCAGCCTCCTTGTGATCCCAATTAGGATTAAGTGGTTGAGAAAATGAATGAATGAAAGAATGAATGAATGGATAATAATAATTTCTTGGGACCTGTAGATTACTGAACTAGCAAGAAAAATGTGTGGAAGAAAAGGATGTGAGCTTACTTCACATTCATGACTGAAGTGCCCTTTTAGTAAATGACCTAACTGCTCTCTGGGCACCCACTGTTCAGTGTGTGTACGCACTGTTTTTATTTATCTATTTATTTATTTTATTTATTTATTTGTGTGTGTGTGTGTGTGTGTGTGTGTGTGTGTGTGTGTGTGTGTGTGTGTGTGTGTGTGCTCATTTTGGGCAGGTTAAATGTGAAACCAAAATTTCTCTTGAGGGATTAATACAGTATTTAAAAGGAGATCAATTAGCCTTTTTTTTCTAATTCTGTGCTTCTAAGCAATATAAGTAATAAAGTCCTGTTGAGGAAGATGTCAAATTACCTCTGATATAATTTTACTTTAAATTTTGTTGTTTTTTAAAAATATTTTAGAAATTTTGTTTTCGAGTAGTGCAGGTTCATTAATATTGTTGCTTTATTTGTGTAAAATACTCATGGTGTGTGAGTTGTCATAATAGGAATAGATCATACAATCAGAATGTACATTAGTTCTTAATCAATGCATGTAGATATAATAACATTGATTATTCCGTTACAGTAGCAACCTGCTTTGGAGTGGAATGTATCTGGCAGAAATTATCTGTTCTCAAAGGGAATGTTTTGGACGCAGAGAGCATTTGCAAGCTTTTAGATAATACATACTACTTCTTGGCAGGTGCCACTGTAATGAGATGATCAATGTTGTATTCTTGACTTCACTGCCACATTCCGATGGCTTTACAGCTAAATCTCAAACAGTGGTGTGTATTTCTGTGTTGCAGGTTTACTCTCAGAGACTCTCAGTTCTTTAACATTGGAGGTAGAAGTTGGAGATAAAGTCACTATTTGGTGCCATCATGATCTGACAGTTACGGGTTACATCTTCTGGTATAAACAGAGAAACGGTTCAGTTCCTCTTCTTCTTGGGTGTAAAAAAAATAGGACATCAGCTCCATCAGTACCCTGTTACTTCTTTACTGAGAGTGAGAGAATCGTGATGTCTGTTCAGGACAAGAACTCCGCTCTCACCATCACTGCAGTAAATGTGTCTGATACTGGACTCTATTACTGCAGCGACAGTGATCAAATGATCTTCAGCAATTTGACTTTTATACAAGTGAAAGGTAAATTTTTATAGTAGAAAGTTTTAATAAATTAAAACTCAGATGGAGATGACTGAGGTGATAAAAAAAAAAAAAGTTTCATTTTTCAGGGAGAATCAAATCACCTTCTGAAGATTGGGCAGCTGGTATGTGTTTTTCCCGTAATCAGTCCTGTTCTTATTTAAAAAAAAAAAAAAAAAAAAAAATATATATATATATATATATATATATATATATATATATAGATATATATTGTTTTTCTTCAAGGTTCAATACGTTCTGCTGTGTTCTTCTGGTTGGATGTGGTGATACGGGCAGTGATTGTGATTCTTCTGTCTGTCATACTAAACTCACTCTTTACCATTGTACAGCACCTGAAATACACAGAGGTAAATTATGTGTATTTTTATAATAATAATAATAATAATAATAAGAAGAAGAAGAAGAATCATCATCATCATCATCATCATCATCATCATTATTATTATTATTAACAACAATATCAATAATAACAACAACAATAACAATGAAAACTCCTCGCAACCCTCATCAGGATTATGCAATTCAGAAAATGAGAATGCCTCTCCAGGGCAGTATCCAGAACGCATAGATAATCAACACCCTCAGCTGTCTCCTATTGGTGTGGAGGACAAGCGGCTCTACTCTGAGCTCATCTGAGCTGAGTCATCATGAAGGGGGAAACTCATTTTAGGTACTTGTATCTGTAATCTCATTTTGGTCACTATGCTCACTTCATAACCTTATCTGCAGCTTGAATCATGATGGACCAGCAAACTGAAAGCTTTGCCTTACAGCTCAACACTTTCAGTACCACGAGAGACCAATGCCATGTCTGCATCATTACACTCTCTGCATCAGTTTGTTCATTCATCTCCCGCTCCATTTCCCCTAAGTTGTGAATGAGATACTTGAATTTGTCCACTTGGGGCAACAACTCTTTTCTCAATCAGGAATGGGCACGCTACCCTTTTCCAGCTAAACTCATGGCATCGAGCTTGGAGGTAATAATCCTCATCCCTGCCACTTCACACTACGAAAAACATTTTTGCAATTGATGAATAATGGCTTACATGTTACAGCCTTACATTATCTGGATGAAAAAGGTGACTATTCAATTATCATGCATAACAAATGTAATCAGATTATCAGTGCATTTTGTAAAATGAAGATTGCAGCTGCCAGGTTTTATTTGACATTTTACGTAAACACTGTTTACGGTGGAGGTGGGGAGCTGCTTACCTTGACTGGGGATGATGTTGAGAGGTGGAGGGAATACTTTGAGGACCTTCTCAATCCCACCAACACGCCCTCCGTGGAAGAGGAAGACCCTGGGGGTTCGGGTGAGGGTCCGCCCATCACTGGAGTGGAGGTCACTGAGGTTGTCAAAAAGCTCCTCGGTGGTTGAGCTCCGGGGTTGGACGAGATCCGCCCGGAATATCTCAGGGCTCTGGATGTTGTAGGACTGTCTTGGTTGACATGTCTCTGCAACATCGCGTGGTCATCGGGGGCTGTACCTCTGGATTGACAAACTGGGGTGGTGGTCCCAATTTTTAAGAAGGGGGACCGGAGGGTGTGTTCCAATTATCAGGGAATTACACTCCTCAGCCTACCTGGGAAAGTCTATGCAGGGTTACTAGAGAGGAGGATCCGACTGATAGTCGAACCTCGGATTCAGGAGGAACAATGTGGGTTTCGTCCTGGCCGCAGCACTCTTGACCAACTCTATACGCTCCACAGGATTCTGGAGGGGGCATGGGAGTTTGCCCAATCTGTCCACATGTGCTTTGTGGATTTGGAGAAGGCTTTCGACCGTGTCCCTCGAAAGATCTTGTGGGGCGTGCTCCGAGAATATGGCGTTCCGGAACCGTTGCTACGAGCTATTCGGTCGCTGTATCACCGGAGCCAGAGTTTGGTCCGTATTGGTAACAGCAGGTCGGATTCGTTTCCAGTGGGAGTTGGAGTCCGCCAAGGCTGTCCTTTGTCACCGATTCTGTTTATAATTTTTATGGACAGAATTTCTAGGCGCAGTTGAGGCGATGAGGGGTTCTGGTTTGGTGGCCATCGGATATCATCTCTGCTTTTTACGGATGGTGTTGTCCTTTTGGCTTCATCAAGTCGGGCCCTCCAGCTCTCATTGGAGCGATTCGCAGCTGAGTGCGAAGCAGCCGGGATGAAGATCAGTACCTCCAAGTCCGAGGCCATGGTTCTCAGTCGGACAATGGTGGAATGCACCCTCCGGGTCGGGAATGAGGTCCTGCCCTAAGTGGAGGAGTTTAAGTATCTTGGGGTCTTGTTTACGAGTGAGGGAAGGATGGAGCGCGAGATCGACAGACGGATCGCTGCAGCCTCTGCTGTTAAGCGGTGCCTGTACCGGTCTGTCGTGGTGAAAAAGGAGCTGAGCCACAAGGCGAAGCTCTCAATTTACCAGTCAATCTACGTTCCAACCCTCACCTATGGTCACGAGCTTTGGGTAATGACCGAAAGAACAAGATCACGGATACAAGCGGCTGAAATGAGCTTTCTTCGCTGGGTGGCGGGGTTCTCCCTTAGAGATAGGGTGAGAAGCTCCGCCATCCGGGGAGAGCTCGGAGTAGATCCGCTGCTCCTCCGCATTGAGATGGGCCAGTTGAGGTGGCTTGGGCATCTGGTCAGAATGCCCCCCGGACGCCTCCCTGGTGTGGTGTTTCGGGCATGTCCAACCGGGAAGAGACCCCGAGGTCGACCTAGAACATGCTGGAGGGACTATGTCTCTCGGCTTGTCTGGGACCGCCTCGGTGTCCCCCCGGGAGAGTTGGAGGAAGTAGCTCGGGAGAGGGATGTCTGGACCTCTTTGCTAAGGTTGCTGCCCCCGCGACCCGACCCTGGACTAAGCGGAAGAAGATGAATGAATGAATGAATGAATATAAAAACCTTAAGACTGTACAAACGTTATCATCCAAGAAGAGTTTAATATGAATGAAATAAAGCATTTTATGGAGTTTTAGTTGTGTGTCTGAAACTTGGTGTTTTTGTTGCCATTTTATTATGCCCACTCAGGCCATGAATGTTGGGCATATACAATAATATTAAAATTCTTACTCATTTTCTGAACTGCGTAATCCTAATTAGTGTCGCAGGGAGGCTCGGCTCATCTCAGCCAACTCTTGGCTAGGACAGAGTACATCTTCGACAGCTCACCAGACCATTGCAGGGCAGAAACACATGACGGCTATACAACTACTCTTGACGAACGTCAACAATGGTTCTTTTACATGCCTCACACTATACACAGTGAGAAACATGGCCGGCCTCTGATGACCATCAGAGATTTTGATATTAAGAAGAAACGTAAAATCTATTTTAAACAGTGAGTTTGATGTTGGTGGGAGCTGTCATTATTTTTGCTATAGTATACTGAAAATATGTCTATTTTTTTGTTTGTTTGTTTATTTTCAAGTTGAAATATCCTCCATTATCCAACTATTCATTGCAGATGCGTAGTGTTCACTTACAATATATACATCTCGGAAGTCCAAATTCTTTAAATAAGCAGTCACTTGTTTGAACATAAACACTCTTTTTTTTTATATCGCAATCTGAAAGTGGCATCTCAGAAAACGCTGCTCAAAAAGGTCAGAAAATGGACATGGCTTAGTTGCAAAAATATTTTCTTCTGACAAAAGTATCTATCTATCTATCTATCTATCCATCTATCCATCCATCCATCCATCCATCCATCCATCCATCCATCCATCCATCTTATTATCATGTTATTGTAGTATTCTTTGTTTCTGCAGCATCCATAGACTCCACTGCAGCTTTTATAAAAGAAAAGGATGGATCTACTTGTGGACTTGTGTTATATCACAATACAGGATACAGTATCATATAATGCATACATACATACCAATCATAATAAATATACCATGAACAACATATATTCAATGAACTTGCTAAAGCTGTTTAATGCATATTCAAATTTAACAAATAATCAAAATGCAAATGTTTGTAACCATAACAAAAATGTGGATATAAAAGTAAAAAACAAACAAACAAACAAACAAACAAAAAAACCTGACTATTACAACTAGTGCAGACTCTGGCGAAGTAGAGCAGACATCAGAAATATATATTTCGTTTTGGAGGTAGACATTGGATGTTTCTTACAGAAACAAACAAACAAACAAAAATTTATTTTTCACAATTTAGTTGGTTAGGTAGTTATGTTGTTTGCAATTTTGTTTATTCAGTCATTCATTTTATGAACCTAATAATCTTAATTAGGGTCACGGGGAGGCTGGCACCCATCTCAGCCAAGTCTGTGTGAGGACAGAGTACACCCTGGACAGTTCGACAGGCCAGCACAGGACCAACACTCACACATCCATTCCCACACTCTCACACCTAGGGGAGATTTGGAACAGCCTCCTCGGGCCAGGTCTCTCACTGTCTATGGTGAGAGGCATGTAAAAGAACCATTGCTGACTTTCGTAAAGAGTAGCTGCAAAGTCGTCAGCGTGTTTCTATCCCTTGCTAAAAGGGTTGTGACAGGAAGGGCATCCGACATAAAAACCTCTGCCAAATCAAACGTGCGAATCAGATGATTCGCTGTGGCGACTCCTGAGGAAAAGGGAAAAAGCCGAAAGGAAGACAGACAGACAATGAAGCTACTGTGGATATACATGCTAGATGCGATATTTTTTTTTTTTTCTGAATTTATTAATTTATTTTATGTTTTTTAATTTGGTGACATTTCCAAATGAAAGTATACTATAATATAATTAAAAGAGCACAGGTTAAAAGTGCTGAATTTACTTTTTTATTATTTAAAAAAATATATATTATTTTTAGGGCATTCCACTGAACACTCCCCCCATTCATTTTAAATGGAAAATGTGGCAGAGCAGATTTCTTAACAGCATTAATAAAGTTCATCTGTCAATCTATTGATCCCTCCAGGGCCCCCATGTAAAGATAAGTATAAATATTAATCCAAATGTTAGAACAATTCCACCATTTGCCCAGTGTTCTAATCTAATCTAATCTAATCTAATCTAATAACACACTGATAAATTTAGAAAAAAATAGATTTTTTATTTTTAAGATTTAATTGGAATAGACTTATGTAGAGGGTCAGTGGTAAAGTGCTGGATGACTGATCTCAAGGTCAGTGGTTCAAGCCCCACTTATCAACAGGTTGTCATTGCTGCCAGGTGCACTAACTGGGTTATTAAATTTCGGCCATGTCTCTCACTGTCTGCGCTGAGAGGTTCAAGTAAAAGAACCATTACTGACTTTCATTCGGAATAGCTGCATAGCAGTCAGCATGATTCTGTCCTGCGATGGCCTCGTGATATGTCTAGGGTGTACTCCGCCATCTGATCTTTCCTATAAGACTAACAAAATAAAATAAAATGATCAGAAAATGGATAAACAACATTTATTCAGATTAAAACAAATTTATTCATTCATTCATTCATCTTCTTCCGCTTAATCTGGGGTCAGTTTTCGGGGGCAGCATCCTAAACATTGAGGTCCAGGCGTGCTTCTCCCCAGATAGAAATTTCACACACACACACAAAAAAAATCAATCAATCAAACTTGTGCAATTATTATTACCATGTTTGCTCTCACTGCTTTGTACTTTATTCCTTTACTTATAAAACCACCCTGAGTCTTCCTCTGTAATATTGAATAAAGTTGGAGGAAACAGTGCAGGGTATGTCAGACCTTCCTCTCAGCGGAATCTTTCCAGATCATCTCAGGGATTAGAACATCTCTTGTGAACTTTCTTCAGCTCCTTGCATAGATTCTCAATGGGAATAAGGGCGTGCAAATGGGATGACATCAGAATGGATATGCTTTGGGTCATTGGTCTGCTAGGAAATACAGTCATGACCCAGTGTTCATTATCAGGCAACCAGATTTTTATTTATAATGTCCAGGGATTTCAACTCTGTGATGCTATTTATCTGAACAACTTTTCCAAGAACTTCAGTTCAACACCATTACAGAACCTCCACCATATTTTACAGTTTTTCTATACACATCTTACTTTTGTTTCCACCCCCCCCCCAAACAGTTTTTGTTTCATCAGACCACAGAATACAATTACATAAGCATTATTATTTTTGTCGCCTGACAGGTTTTTTTTTTTATTTATTTATTTTTTTATTTTTTTATTTTGGCACACCTTTCAAATAACATCTTTGTATTAAGTGTTGTCTGATTGTAGTTTTTAAAAACTTTGTTTCAAAGTGTAATAAAATACTTAATTGTAAATAGGCACAAGTCTTTTTTAGTCTTTTTTTTTTGTATAAATTATGAAAAATACATTTTTAGAGATTATAATAATAAAAAAAAATTATGTTTATAATAAAGATGTATGCTACTGTGTGTAAACCCGGATCCTCGTGTAAGTTTTTTTTTTTTTTTTTTTTTAGTGGAATTTTCTTTAACGATTTTTTTGTACTGTGTTTAACTGTAAAAATGAAGAGTAAAAGTTGTAAGAGTTAATTGAAATGACTGAATTGTAAAACTTATATTGATTTTTAAAGGAGAAATAAAACTGAAGACAAAGAAATAGGTCAGCAGACCCCTCCCATATTTATTTATGATTAACTTTCTAACTGCATATTTAATGTTAAAATATGATACATGACATTAATATATCAATATATATTTTCTTTTTATTACATTTTCTCCAATGTTCCAGCTCTTCTGGTTGACTGTATTATTTGGTATTGTAATTGTGAGTTTTCTCCCTGTTCTGGTCATCATTACACTTAAACATAGAAAAACTCAAAGAGGTATATTATCAATCAATCAATCAATCAATCATGCAATCAACCAATGATACATCAATCAATCAATCTATATTGTTACTTGTCATTCTCTTAAAATAATCATTATCTTTGATTTTGTTACTGTAGACGCTAAAGCAAAACAATATGAGGTATACACACACACACACACACACACACACACACACACACACACACACACACACACACACACACATTTAAATTAATCTAAACATGTAACTTAAAACCATATAAATGTAAATTCTAAATTTAAAATTTAGATTCTAAATTCTAAAAATATCAATAAAACTGTGATGACCTGGCGAGCTGTCCTGGGTGTTTGTGCACCCTGAGGTCCAGCTGAGATGGGCACCAGCCTCCCCATAACTTTAATTAAGATGAACATAAGATAAAAATTTCATTTCATTTCATTTTTACAGTTTTTAAATATATATCAACAATATTTACAGAAAATCTAATGGCTTCATACACTTTTCTCACATTTACAAACAAAAATTTTAGTACATCCACCTCACAACAAGAAAGTCCTGGGTTCCGCTCCTCGGCTTTGAGGGACATTTCTGTGTGGAATTTACATGTTCTCTCAGTGCCTCTGTGGACTTCCTCTGGGTGCTCAGGTTTCTTCCCCCAGTTCAAAGACATGTACAATTGACCAATTGGCTGTTCCAATTTGACCCTCGGTGTAAGTGTGAATGTAAACGGTTGTGTGACTTGCCCTGTGATGGTCTAGGCGAGCTGTACACAGTATATCCAATAAGTTATACATCATAATAATAAGATATTAGTAATTTTAGGTAATAATATAAAATTAAATATTTCAACATGAATACACACTATTGTTTGTATTCTGTAAAGCTTCAGCTCTCAGCCAGACCCAGAAATGCAGGAGACGGTGTACAGTGCAACAGAAACAGGGCAATACTGGAGACAGGAGACAAACACAAAAACTGGTGGTGATGGAGGGAAAATAATAAACAATAAACACTGGTTACTGAGAAGCGGAGAATTGGCTGAGCACAGCTCTAACCAGGGGCCAGAGAGAAACACGGGGTATCGACTGCATGATGTGGGACAATCTTCTGGCACAGAGGTGAACGTGCAGCTTGTCTTTATAGGGAGTAGAAGTGGAATCAGGTGTGCGCTGCTGCAATGAGCCCGAGTAGATCAGCCACATCCCGCAGCCAGAGCCTGCACCGCTGGGGAGAAAACAGAATTAGAGAACATAGCCGCCAAATTCAAAGTCGCCCTGAACACAGACCAGAAGATATTAAACTTTATCATGTTGCTGACGTACATGCTGACGTACAACAATTTATGTTACCCACCTTACTTATATTTATGTCTTTGTCTGATTCTGACTGATGAGGCCAGTGATGTTGTATGGTTTAGAGACAGTGGCCCTGGGGAAAAGACAGGAGTCAGAGTTGGAGGTAGCAGAGATGAAAATGTTGAGGTTCTCTTTGGGAGTAACGAGGATGGATAGGATCAGAAACGAGTACATCAGAGGGACAGCACATGTTAGATGTTTTGGAGACAAAGTCAGAGAGGCTAGATTGAGATGGTTTGGACATGTACAGAGGAGGGATAGTGAGTATATTGGTAGTAGGATGCTGAAGTTGGAACTACCAGGCAGAAGGCCCAGAGGAAGACAAAAGAGAAGATTTATGATGTGGTGAAGGCGGACATGAAGGTCGTTGGAGTAAGAGTAGAAGATGCAGAGGATAGGGAGAGATGGAGGCAGATCATTTGCTGTGGTGACCGCTGAAGGGAACAGCCGAAAGAAAAAGAAGAAGAAGAGTCTGATTCTGACTGATCTCAAAATTGTGGCTGCAAGCCCCAATGTCAACATTTAGTCACTGGTGTCCCCCCAGTGTAGCAAACTGGGTTATCAAAGGACACCCATGTTTCTCACTTTCTGTGGTGAGAGGTTCATGTACAAAAAAAAAAAAAAAAAAAAAAAAAAAAAGTAGTCATCCGTGAGATGGCCTGACGAGTTGTCCAGGCTGTATTCTGCCCTCACCCAGAGTCAGCTGAGATAGGCACCAGCCTCCCTGCAACCCTAATTAGTTCAGAAAATGAATGAATGAAAGGACTAATGACACTGCATATTTATTTATGTTTTATTTACACATTTTAATGTACTTTTTATTAATACTTGGGCCATGGCGGTCTCGTGGTAAAGGGCGCTGGATTGCTGATGCTAATGTTGGAGTTTCGAGTCCCACTCTCCACAAGGTTGTCACAATACCCAGTGCAGCTGACTGGGTTATCAAACGCCGTCCATTCCATTCTCTCAGCGTCTGTGGTGAGAGGTTCATGTCAAAGAACCATTGCTGACTTTCGTAAAGAGGAGCTGCAAAGCCGTCAGTGTGTTTCTGTCCCTTGCTAAAGAGTTGTGTCAGGAAGGGCATCCGATGTAAAATCAGATGCCAAATCAGATGATTCACTGTGGCGATCCCTGAAAAAAAAAGGGGAAAAACAAAAGGAAAAGAAGACTTTTTATTGATACTGATGGTATCAATAAAACCTGTCTGTCTGTCTCTCTGTCTGTCTATTATCCAGTGTCAAACATTAAGCATGCATCTTTTTTTTTTTTTTTTTTGCTTGTTCTTCAGAAAATAGCAGCTCTGTAGAGGATCTGTCAATAAATGTTGCACTTTATATAAAACATTGATGATATTGTATAAAATGTACTTTGTATCCCATGAATTCATCAAATCATCTTTTTAAAAAAAATACATTTACTAATTTATCTGATCTATGCAGCATTTCCTGGATGGGAGATAGTTCGTATACTTTCTGGATTGTGGTAATTCATTTTTTTTTTAGATTAAGTCATTAAACTGTAAATAATTAAGGTAAACATTTGTAAACATACTGAAACAACACTTTAACATCTAGAAGCTTACTAATACATTTTATTTTTATTTTTACTAAATTAGTTTTAAGTTAGAAAAATATCTGACATTTAATATTTTAAAATAATCCTACACTTCTTTTATCACATTCATTTTAAGTGATTGATTGGCTGTCACACTTTACCAGTAATACCCTACAACTCTTCACTTTAAAAAAAAAAAAAAAAGAACAGTTTCAAGTGCTCTACTTTACATTTTCTCTTATCGCACCCTCCCTTCCTCTACCCTCAAGGTTGAAGTACCCTTGAGCAGGTCAACCAACTCCAAACTGCTGTCTGTGTGCCTCAGTGTGTAGGACTAACAAACACACATACACCACACACACACACACACGAACTTGGACCAGTGAAGTACCACACACTGAGGCACACAGACAGCACTGTACCCCACCCTCATCCAGAGTCAGCTGAGATGGACGCCAGCCTCCCAAGTTTTCTAATTAGTAATAAGTATTAGTAATAATAATCGTTGTGTAAGTTAAATGCAGAGGATATAATTCCCCTTGCCGGATCAATATATAGTCGTACCTCAAATTCATACCCCAGGCAAATTTTGCTTAAAGCTACTTTTTGTCTTCCATCAAGTTTTTATTTTGACAGGAAATGACCTTGACAGGTCTGGGACTCAAACCCAGGCCGTTCTTGATGTGTGGCAGACATGGTAACCACTACACCACCAGATATTGGACTGTATCAGTCACACTAAAATGTATTGGCACCCCTGTTAAAAGCATGTTAAAAGCCTTTAAAAAATGTATTTGCTCTTGTAAGAGCCTAATATTTCTCTGAAATATTTTGAAAAGACTTTTATGGTTTGTGTTTTGGGGAACTTTGACTTTGGCGGCTCTGTTCTAACCCTGTTTCTTTCCAGTGCTGCAGGCTCCGGCGGAGGGGTGTGGCTGACATACACGGGCGGACTGCAGTGCGCACACCTGATTCCACTTGCTAATCACCCATGCTGTAAAGACAAGCAGCGCGTTCACCTCAGTGCCAGAAGATTGTCCGCTTCATGTCCCTGCTTTCCTGTGATCTCTTTGGCTCCTGGTTTCAGTTGCACGCACGACCAGTTTCCGCTCCATGGTTCCCCAGTGCTTAAAGTTTTTCTGTTTCTCGTCGTCACCAGCTTAAGTGCTTCCCCTGTGAATTATAAATCATCTCTGTGTTCAATCCACACTGTCTGCTGCATTCTGGGTCTGGCTGAAAGTTCATTACGCCACAGAGTGACCTTTAACTCAAATAAATAAACCAAATAATAAAAAACAAGAAAAAAAAAAAAAAAAAATTCAAGCAATCATACAAACAATCAAAATAAATAAATAAAGAAAAAAAAAAACAAAAAAAAAAAATCCATGACCACAAAATAATTATTTGAATAGAATCCACAATTACTGTGCCACAATTATTCTCACCCCTAATAATTCCTATAAAGAAATGCAATTAAAGCATTAGTCTCATTTCTACTTCAGTTAAAGCTGATCAGAGAGGGAACTTTTATTGATTAGTAATTAATGACTTCTTGTTTCCCTGGGGTATAATTATGATGTAGCATAGGGGGCTATTTCCCTTAACCATGCTTCAACATGGGAAAAAAAAAAAAAAAAAAAAAAAAAACAATAAAACAAACAAACAAAACAAAACAAAACAAAAACAAAAGAACATATTTTTTCAGTCAGGCAGATGTGTGTTAACCTTCAGAATTCAGGGAACAGCTACAAGAAAACAGATACTGAAATAAACTTGTGCCCACTGTGAAGTATGGTGGCGGATATAATGTTGTGGGCCTGTTTCTCTTCCGGAGACCTGGGAACCTTGTTAGGGTGTATGCCATCATGAACACTTTGAAATATCAGGACATTTTAAATCAAATTCTGGTAGCCTCTGAAAGAAGACTGAAGATGTGGCATCACTAGGTCTTTCACCAAGATAATGACCGGAAACATGTTGCCAAATCTACACAAAATTGGTTCAGCATATAAAAAATCAAGCTTCTCATATGGCCAAATCAGTCCTCAGAACTTAACCAGAAAGAAAACCTGTAGTGTCAATTGAAAAGGAGAGTACATAACGGAAAACCCAGGACACTAGATGATCAGGAAAATTTGTCTAAAGAGTAATGGTCAAAAAGCCCTTTCTTCAACCTCATAAAGTGTTACACGAGATAAATAAGTGCAATCATGTTTGGCAAAAGGGGGTGGTACAAAGTATTAACTACAAAGAATTAACTGCCAATAATTCTGGCACACATGATTTCATTAGAGAGAGAGAGAGAGAGAGAGAGAGAGAGAGAGAGAGAGAGAGAGAGAGAGAGAGAGAGAGAGAGAGACATTCCCCAACTTATGAACATTCATTTTACGAACATCCAAAGATACGACCAGGGCTGTCCGAGGTCAAACGTAAAAGTCAGAGTAAAATAAAACTGAACAACAAGTAAAATTTGAAATAGAAAAAAATCTAGAACAAGATATGTCATAAATATAAGTATGGAATATGATTAAACATTATCCCAAAGTAAACTTAATACCAGGCTCTGGCAGAGGAGTGTGGCTGGGGCGTGCTTTACACCAGAGGTCCGGGAAGAGAAGCAGAACCAATGCATTTCTGAACTCGAGCCAAACTTTCAAAAAAGAAACAAATTGCCTCCAGTGTTATAATAAATTGGATAAGAGTGAAACTATCAGTAAATCTGTGCTCCCCTGTGCTGTGCTTGAGAGGAACCTGGAGTTTAAACACTGGACATAATGATGATTATGTGAGATGATTATGTAGAGAGAGAGAGAGAGAGAGAGAGAGAGAGAGAGAGAGAGAGAGAGAGAGAGAGAGAGAGAGATGGAGAGAGAAAAGTTAAACGATTTGTAAGTGTTTAATTTCATGTCCCCCGCAAATGCAGCCACGAGTGGGGCGCAAGCCAGTGCTCTTACTCATGCCTGTACCAAGCCTGGATAAATGCAGAGGGTTGTGTCAGGAAGGGCATGTGACATAAAACCTGAGCCAGATCAAATGTGCAAATCATAAATATTACCTCCATAGCGGATCAGTCGAGGCCCGGGTTAACAACGACCATCAAAGTTAACCAACAAAGTGCTGGTGGAAATTGGACTACTGTTGGTCAAAGAAGGAGCAGGAGGCGTGTCCATAGGTGGAGAGAGAAGAGGAAACGCATAAGTCTAGGACTAGGGACTTTGAATGTTGGAACTATGACAGAAAAAAGTAGAGAGCTGGCTGACATGATGAAGAGGAGGAAGGTGGACATACTGTGTGTTCAGGAGACCAGGTGGAAAGGTAGCAAGGCTAGAAGCTTAGGAGCAGGGTTTAAGCTGTTTTTTCATGGTGTGGATGGGAAGAGGGATAATAAAAAAAGTTATGTTTAATGTTAACCTCGTGATCATAGGTGAGGGTTGGAACATATATATATATTATATATATATATATATATATATATATATATATATATATATATATATATATATATATATATATATGTGTGTGTGTGTGTGTGTGTGTATATATATAAGGAATATATAAAGTATATAAAAATATATATAGAAGGAGGACATGAAGGGAGTTGATGTAAGAGAAGAAGATGCAAAGGATAGGGTGAGATGGAGGCAGATGATTTGCTGTGGCGACTTCTGAAAGGAAAAGCCGAAAGGAAAAGAAGAAAGAAGATATTTGGTAAAAAATAAATAAATAAAAAAGTATTCATATATGTATACTAAATGAATGGGGATTTTTTTTCTTCAAAATTTCATCCCTTTGTCTGTGACTTATTGTTATGCTAATTGCTAATTGGGTGGTGGCTAGACCCTGCTTGGAGCCAGTCTAAATGGAGAAGTAGGGTGACTCCTCTCTACTACTCTGAGGGTTCACCTTGGGCAAGTGATAGCACCCTGTTGCTCTCCTACCTATGGTCACAGGTCAAAGCGCTGGCAGCAGGGCACTGATAGTGGCCAAAGGAAGATGAACCAATTTACTTGGGCAGTGGTAGAGACTTCAACTGGCTTTCAAAAGAGTCACTAGTTGACCAATGGATGACAGTTTTGACTGGTTAGCATTAGACTGGTTACTGCAGGGCAACCTTTTTATGTCTTAGGTCTGTTGCGTGTGTACCATGTGTGTCAGTTTTGGGGTCCATAGAAGCTTTTCGATGGGGGCACGACACTGAAGGCCTTATCGTCACTGTGCAAGGCATGATTGAGGTGAGCTTTTTATGAGGAAACATCCTTCGAATGAAAGTCTTGTGGCGATGGAAGGAAGCGTGATCGGAGCAGGCCTGAGAAGTTGGAAGCTATTAGTGAAGCCTCTGTACACAGGTGACTCATGCTAGCTTGTCAACCCTGAGCAAAGGCAACTATCAGTAGCTTTATGAGTGTCCACGTAGCCCTTTTTAGGGACAGCAATTTCTGCCTGTTACAGTGAAGCTCCTAGTAAAGGTGTGGGTAAACAAAGCTTGCTCAGAAATTCAACCTGGCTGGCAACCATGGTGACAACATGGGATGTAAGAGCAATGCTGGACAATGACACTAGTCCAGAAAGGAGATCTGCACTGGTTGATATTAAACTCAGTAAATACAACATCGACATTGTTGCGCTACAAGAAACCAGAATGGAAGGAGAAAGACAACTCCAGGAAGGACTACCTTCTGCTGGAGGGGAAATCCATCAGGACGATGACATACAAGTGGAGCCCTTGCAGTCCGTAACAGTCTTGCAAAAACTTTGCCAAAACTACCAACAGGCTTTTCAGAGAGACTTATGAGTTTACATTTTATCATTGGAAAGTCACAGCACCTCACCCTTTTCTGTGTTTATGCTCCTACCACATGCAATGCTCTGACAAAAACAAAGAGAGTTTCAATCAGGAACTGAAAGAATGTCTAGGAAAAGCCTCATTTGAAGATAAGCTCCTGGCATTGGGTGACTTTAATGCACACATTGGGTGTGACTATTTTGCATATCCAGAAGTTATTGGAAAGTTTGGTAAAAGAAATAAAAACCAAATCAAAATGGAGAACTGCTTTTAAACATCTGTACTGAACTTGGCCTATGCATCGCTAACATTTTCTTGAAGCAACCAGAAAATAACTACTTCACTTGGATGCTTCCAAGTCTAAACACCTCCATTCAGCGAGAAGTATCAAAGATCAAATCTTTCAGATGTACTTTGCACCAAGGCATTACGAGATGCCGAATGGTCAACAGACCACTTTATGGTAAAATCTCAGCTCAAATTCAATCTGCTCTGCAAGAAAAATAAGACAGCTAGCAAGCTGCCTAGAAGACTAAACTGTACCAAACGTTCTAATCCTAAACATCAAGCCACACCAGCAGAGGCATTTACAAGCGCACTTGAAGAAAAAGACAGAAGCTCACAAGTGGGTAATATAGAGTCACAGTGGAAACATGTCAAGAACACCAAATATCAAGTCTCAGAGGAGCTGCTAGGGTACCCGAAAAAAATAAAATAAAAATGTACCTTTCAAAATGTACCTGAAGGCAAACTTGAAAGACAGCAAAGCTGGACTATTTTCTGCACTGAAGTACATCTATGGTCCAAAAATAAATATGGTTGCCACTGTAAAATTGGCTGATGGTAGCAAAACCTACACAGACAAGGCTGAAATCATTGAATGATAGAAGGAGCACTTCTCTGCCCTTTTTAACCAAGAGAGCACAGCACAAATAAATGCATGTTATGGATTAAGCAAATATCCGGTGCAAGATGACCTATGTGACCCAATCACTATGTGTGTGGTTTGATAAAGAACAAGGAACATGCAAATTCTACACAGAAACACCCAAGCCTGTGACCCAAAAACAGGACCCTCTTGCTGTAAGGCAGATGTGCTAACCACTGCATCACAGTGCTGCATATGGTGACTTCTTTTTGAATTATGCAATCCAATATTTATAAATCATACAGACTTCTTCTTTTCCTTTCATCTGTTCATTTCAGGGGGCACCACAGCAAATGATCTGCCTCAATCTCACCCTATCCGCTGCATCTTCTACTCTTACTCCAACTACCTTCATGTCCTCCTTCACCATATCCATAAATCTTCTCTTTGGTCTTCCTCTGGGCTTTCTGCCTGGTAGTTCCAACCTCAGCATCCTACTCCCAATATATTCACTATGCTTCAGCTGTACATGTCCAAACCATCTCAATCTAGCCTCTCTGACTTTGTCTCCAAAACATCTTACATGTGCTGCCCCTCTGATGTACTCATTCCTGATCCTATCCATCCTCGTTACTCCCAAAGAAAACCTCAACATTTTCATATGTCATACCTCCAGCTCTGCCTCATGTCTTTTCCCCAGGGCCACTGTTTCTAAACCATACAACATCTCTGGCCTCATCACCGTCTTGTACACTTTTCCCTTCATTCTTGCCGATACTCTCCTATGAGACATCACACATGACACTTTTCTCGATCCATTCAGGCCTGCCTGCACAGACTTCTTCACCTCTTTTCCACACTCTCCATTTCTCTGGATTGTTGAACCTAAGTACTTTAAATCCTCCACCTTCTTTATCTCTGCCCACTGTAACCTCACCATTCCTCTTGGGTTCTTCTCATTCACGCATGTGTATTCTGTCTTACTGAGGCTAACCTTCATTCCTCTCCTTTCCAGGGCATACCTCTACCACTATATATTTTCCTCCACTTGTTCTCTGCTCTCACTACAGCTCACAATGTCATATCATAGCAAACAAGAAGGGGCTGAGAGCTGACCCTTGATGCAGTCCCACCTCCACCTTGAACTCTTCTGTCACACCGACAGCACACCTCACCACTGTCTTACATCTCTCATACATATCCTGCACCACTCTAACATACTTCTCTGCCACTCTAGACTTCCTCATACAATACCACAGTTCTTCTCTCGGCACCCTGTCATATGCTTTCTCCAGATCCACAAAGTCACAATGCATCTCCTTCTGACCTTCTCTGTACTTCTCTATTAACATCCTCAAAGCAAACACTGCATCTGTGGTGCTCTTTCTTGGCATGCAACCAAACTGTTGTTCACAAATGCTGACCTCTGCCCTTAGTCTAGCTTCCACTATTCTCTCTCATAATTTCATCGTATGGCTCATCAACTTTATCCCTCTGTAGTTGCCACAACTCTGCACGTCTCCCTTGTTCTTAAAAATGGGCACCAGCACACCTCTTCTCCATTCCTCCGGCATCTGCTCACTTTCTAAGACATTGTTGAATGTTCTTGTCAGAATATCTACTGCTATCTCCCCTAGACACTTCCATACCTCCACCGGTAAGTCATCAGGACCAACTGCCCTTCCATTCTTCATCCTCTTCAATGCCCTCCTCACTTCACCCTTACTAATCTTTGCTACTTCCTGGTCCTCAACGGTCACCCCTTCTACTCTTTTTTCTCTCTCATTTTCCTCATTCTTCAGCTCTTCAAAGTGCTCTTTCCATCTCCCCAGCACACTTCTGTCATCGGTCAATACATTTCCCCCTCTGTCCTTAATCACTCTAACTTGCTGCATGTCCTTCCCATCTCTAGTTCTCTTCTGTGCCAACCTGTATAAACCATTTTCTCCCTCCTTACTCTCCAACCATCATACAAGTAATCATACGCCCTCTGTTTGGCTTTTGACACCGCTACCTTCGCCTTACGCTGTGTCTCCCTGTACTCCTGTTTACTCTCTTCAATCCTCTCTATGTTCCACTTCTTCTTAGCTAACTGCTTCCTTTGTACACACTCATGAACTTCCTCATCCCACCACCAAGTCTCCTTATATACTTTCCTTCCAGAGGACACACCAAGTACTCTCCTACCTGTCTCCCTGATCACATTGGCTGTGGTTGTCCATTCATCTGGAAGCACTTCTTGAATACCCAAAGCCTGTTTCAACTCCTCCTTGAAGACAATGCGACACTCTTCCTTTTTCAGCTTCCACAACTTTGTCTTCTGCTCTGCCTTTGCCTTCTTCACCTTCCTCACCATCAGCATCATCCTGCACACCACCATCTTATGTTGTTTGGCAACACTCTCACCCACTACTATTTTGTAGTCACTGACTTCCTTCAAATTACATCGCCTACACAAGATGTAGTCTACTTGTGTGCCCTTACCTCTGCTTTCATAATTCACTCTATGCTCCTGCTTCTTCTGGAAGAAAGTATTCAGCACAGCCATTTCCATCCTTTTTGCAAAATCGATCATCATCTGTCCTTCAGCTTCCCTGTCCTGGATAACAAACCTGACCATCACTTCCTCGTCCCCGCTGTTGCCTGCACCATGTCCATTGAAATCTGCACCAATGACCACTCTTTCTGCTCTGGGGGTACTCTGCATCACTTCATCTAACTCACTCCAGCATCTCTCTTTCTCTTCTAGCTCACATCCTGCCTGTGGGGCAAAAGCACTAACAGCATTGGACATCACGCCTTCAATTTCTAACTTGAAACTCATCATTCTGTCTGACACTCTTTTCACTTCTAGAATATTCCTGACAAACCCCTCTTTCAAGATGACTTCTACTCCATTTCTCTTCCCATCCACACCTTGATAAAACAGCTTAAACCCTGCTCCTAAGCTTGTAGCCTTGCTACCTTTCCACCTGGTCTCCTGAACACACAGTATGTCCACCTTCCTCCTCTGCATCATGTCAGCCAGCTCTTTAGCGTTCTCTTTCATAATACCAACATTCAAAGTCCCTACTGTCAGTCCTAGACTCACGCCTTTCCCCTTCTCTCTCTGCCTATAGACACGCCTCCCGCCTCTCCACCTTCGACCAACAGTAGTCCAATTCCCACCTGCACCCTGTTGGTTAACAGCACTGATGTCAGTCGTTGTTAACCCGGGCCTCGACCGATTCGGTATGAATTTTGTTTTGATAATTTGCATGAGAATTTTGGCAGAAGTTTTATGCCAGATACTCTCCCTATCGCAACCCTCTGCACATTTATCCGGGCTTGGGATCGGCCAGAGGGTGAACACTGGCTTGTGCTCCACCTCATGGCTGCATTCTCGCAGGCTAGTTTAAGTCATTTTAAACATGACTCACCTGGAGAATCTTAATGTGAAACATTGATCAGTAGATATAATTTCAGTAGTTTGAACTGCTCTATAAACTTAACACATTTGCTTAACATTCAGATTTCACTTTAATAAATGTGAAGAAGCAAATTATTTTCTTTTGCAAAATGAGCGGTGGATAAAAATGGTGTTTAAAAGCAGTGTGGTGAAAAGCAGATTAGCAACAGGTGAGTGGCAGATAAAAATGCAAGTTTCATGTGGTAAGATAGTGTGATGAAAATGTTCAGTTGCTGCATGTATGCGAAATGAAAGCTGTGCGTTTACAGACTGCTTTCTGTGAAAGATGACAGTTAAAAAAAGAGGGAAACTGCAGCTGATGTTAATGTTTAATGCATTTAAAAAGTCTATATGGTGTGAGAATTTGAATTTGAGACTGGATTTGATTTTTTTTTTCCATAAATTATTAAATTGTGTATGTGCGTGTGTGTGTGTGTAATTTACATAGATAATATATTTTTGATAGATAGATAGATAGATAGATAGATAGATAGATAGATAGATAGATAGGTATGTGTGTGTGTGTGTGTGTGTGTGTGTGTGTGTGTGTGTGTGTGTGTGTGTGTGTGTGTGTGTGTGTGGTAGACATAATAAACTTGGCAGTTGATTTGAAGATACAAACAGTCTACAATCATTCACTCATTTATTTCCCACGTCGATTATTACTAATTACAAAACTTGGGAGGCTGGCGTCCATCTCAGTGGACTCTGGATGAGGGTGGGGTACATCCTGAACATTTCACCAGAACAAACAAACACACACACACACACACACACACACACACACACACACACACACACACACACACACACACACCTTATGATGTACATGATGGTATGCAGTGAATATTATCCAGTTTGATACAGTGCAGTGCAGTAAAGAGACAGTAAGTCAGTTACTCACTGGAGTGTCTCCAGTTTACAGAGCGGATCCTTCACTAGATCACAGAGCAGATTCATTCCTGATTCTCTTGGATTATCATACTGGGTTACAAAAAAAAATGTAAGTTGTCTGTTTATTCAAATTAATTTTGACCATTTTGCACCACTGAATCCAAAAATAACACCCATTTTTCTCAATTAGGTCGGGTGTTTATGCTTTTAATTTTGAAAAATGTCATCTTCTGAGTAAATTGATTACATTTTTGTGATATCAGTTTATTTCCGTTAATATTTCTCATCCAAAAAGGTTTTAGTAGAAAAAAAATCTTACAGAATGTATAAATGTTACACGCGTCAATTTCTCTTAATTGAATAATAGACATTGATAAAGGAAAGTCTATCTAAATTGAACGTTGTCATTCTGCAAAATTCAGGGCATGAACTTCCATTTCTTTGAACCCCTAAAATGCTCAGCAGCAGGGATGCTTCTCTTCAGAGTCCAACTGTAATCAGCCATCATGACTACATCCCAGCGACCCTGATACCTGGTCTCCATCTCTTTTATGTCTTGATGGAATCTCTCCCCCTGTTCATCACTCATTGATCTCAGCTTCTCAGGAAACTGATCCATATATGAGAATAAGAAATGGGTTTTGATGCTCATGTAGCATTCAAGGTTTCAGAAGGCAATCAGCATATGGGTGACAAGTTTTGCATAGCTTCTGGCCTTGTTGCCAATAAAGTCCATGACTAGAACAAAAGCCTTAGACTTCGTTCATTGAGTTTTCAAACTCAGGATCTCTGATGAACTTTAAAAGCATGGCAAAAGTGATGCAGCCACCGTCTTTGTCTTGAGCTTTAGGGAACTGTTTAATCAAGCCATATTTGATGTGCAGCGGTGACAAGAGTATCTTGTCTGTCTACCAGGGTATTGCTGATGACGTTCCTTGCTCTGCAAGATACCAATTCTCCCACACAGGCCAGTCCTTCTTTGTGTAATGCTGAGCAGTGCCCTATGTGCACAGGAAGCAGGGGTACTCGATGAAGCTGGATTGTTGTCCCAACAAAAAAAATCACCATCTTCAGGTCAACACAAATAAACAACTCGTGCTGATAACAAATTTTCAATCTTAATGTCTGTTGCGGTAAAAGGTGATATGAGCACTGTCAGAGAGTAGGTTCTTTTCCTTTAATCTGGATGCCAGTAGCTCGGCAGAGGACTTTGACAATCTGAGATCACAAACTAGATCAATTAGCTCATTTTGGGGAAAAAAGAAGTATGTGGAGCACCATTGTTAAGAACCACTTTGCTCGAATTTCATCACAGTGAGCTACAGAACGAAGTGAGAATTGAAGATCAGGAGACTTGAGGCTGCTTCGGTTCTTTCTGTTGATCCCAGTCACATCAATAGTGCATAAGTATCAGTCAGTGAAAAGGTTTGTCAGCGCCCTCCATACCATGGGAATTCCAAACTTCAGCCAAGTTTTCTTGCCTTTGGACTACTGACGCAGACACTTAGTGCATGATTTGCAGAACATGTGTGGCACCCAAGCTTTAGCCTGGTCACCAAATTTAATACCAAAATTAGAATGGTAAGCATGCTTTATGAAACTTGTGACTTGATTCCTGTAAGGTACAGCGGTGTATTCAACGCAGGTGTAACAATACGTCAGGCTTATTTTGTCAAGATTTTCTGGTCGAAGCCATTTCATTCACCTGAAACATAACAATATAATAATAATAATAATAATAATAATAATAATAATAATAATAATAATAATAATAATAAATTTGGTGATAATTATCATTCAGATCCAATCCTCTCAGGAATCATGAGGAGTTTGATTTCAGATCTGAAGCCACAGCAGCACAACCTTCATCCCTAATACTGCAGTACCACATCCTGCAAGAAAGAAAACCTTCTCACACTTAACACACTCAGTTTTACCATCGAAAATGTCAATTACACAAAAACTTTATACATGGAACATTTACTCTCCATCGCACACACACACACATACACGCACACACACACACACACACACACACACACACACACACACACACACACACACACACACACACACACACACACACACACGTGTGCATGTGGGTCCTATTAATCATATTCTTGTTGAACTCAGCTGAACCAGGCCAGAGGCAGCCATGCGGGAGGATGAAGTACCAGAATTAAAAGATGAAAAGACGAAGTCTAGACCAGGAAGAGAGCAAAGGTAGAATTATAACAGCAGCAGGTTCAAGTAATGGTGAACAACAGCAGCATAACCAGCACAAGAACAGCAATTACATGTTAAATACTTAAGATGCTTACACATATCACTACGGCCAAACCACAATGCACGTGAACTCGTGTACTGAGACAGACAGGAACAGAAAGCTCTGAAAAGGTTTGAACAGCACAACAAAAGCAGAAGTGCCACAACCACAGAGGCCTCTGCGGTGCATCCCATCGCTGATGGCGCTAAATCAATGTGCTTCATATGGAAAATGTGCGCTGTGATGCCTAAACAGGCCAATCTCGATTGAACCCAACTGCAACACCGGCACTGAGCAGAACAGGAAGCAGCATCATGCTCATAACACGCCGCCTTTTAAATACCGTGCAGTTCGGTTAATCAGGGTTAGCGGTGATTGTTTAATAAAGCTTTGAAGTTATCATGCTCCCTGCACTGCTTATCACAGTGTTTTCTGTGTCTGTGTCGTTGGCAGGTGAGTTTTTTATTCTCTCAGTTTATCAAAATGACAAGAGTTCAGAATTGCCGTCATGAGAAGAGTTCTTCCTTTCGTTTCGGCCTTTTCCCTTTTTCAGAGGTCGCCACACCAAAACATTTGATTCACATGTTTGATTTGGCATAGGTTTTAACATCGGATGTCCTTCCTGACACAACCCTTTAGGAAGACATAGAACCATGCTGACGGCGATACGGCTACTCTTTACAAAAGTCAACAATGGTTCTTTTACATGAATCGCTCACCATAGACAGTGAGAGATATGACTGGCCTTTGTGGAGAGTGGGACTCAAACCCCCACCCTTAGGATCAGTGATCCAGCGCCCTTTACCACCAGGCCTGCCTGTAATGCTTTAATTGGATTAAACTGTAACCGATTTATTGTTGTGTACTGTAAACTGAATAGAAAGTGGATAGGGCACAGGATCACTGAGCCTAAGGTTGGGGGATCGAGTCCCCACAGGGTTGTCACTGTCCCCCCAGTGCAGCTAACTGGGTTATCAAAGACGGGCTATGTCTCTCACTGTCTATGGTGAGAGGCATGTAAAAGAGCCATTGCTGACTTTTGTAAAGAGTAGGCTGCAAAGCTGTCAACATGTTTCTGTCCCTTGTGAAAAGGGTTGTGACAGGAAGGGCAACCTCTGCCAAATCAAATGTGCGAATCAGATGATTCGCTGTGGCGACTCCTGAGAAAGGGGAAGAAAAAGCCGAAAGGAAAAGAAGAAGAAAGAAGACGACTGTAAACTGAGTAGAAAGTGTCGTGAAAATGATGAGAGAGCCATCAAGAATTGTAGAGCAGCAACAGTGGAAGTTTTACTGTGCACTCATTCTCACTGAGCTTGAAAGGAGATTGTAATCCTGATTATTATTTTGTGTTTTAATTTATCTAAACTATAGTTAAGTGAGTTAATGGTATTGTGTATAAAGTGATGTTATTTACTGTGGTTCAGTAAACAGAATAGAAAGTAATGAGAGAGAAGTAGGAATGATAAACACAAAAATAATTGTGTGTGTGTGTGTGTGTGTGTGTGTGTGTGTGTGTGTGTGTGTGTGTGTGTGTAAAGCAATGTAACTGCTGCACCTGACCAGAGATCAATTCTTACTGGGAGGCTTGCACCCATTTCAGCTGACTCTGGGCGAGGGCAGGGTCCACCCAGAACAGCTAGACAGGCCATCTAAGGGCCAACACTCACACAACCATTCATACTCACACTCACACCTAGAGGGATTTCAAGCAGCCAATTAGCCTACTGTGCTTGTTTTTAGACTGGGGGGGCTGGAGTACCTGGAGGAGACCCCCACAAACACGGAGAGTACTTGTAAACTCCACACAAAAATGTCCAAGCACTGAATCAAGCCCAGGACTTTCTTGTTGTGAGATGGATGTGCTAATCAATTATGCCACTGTGCTGCCCCTGAGAAAGTCTCATGTGCAAACAAGTACATGGCCAGTGGAGAATATGGATTCAATATGGTAATGGAATAAAGTGGTGTAGAACTGGAACATGTTTTACTCCCTTTCTTTGATTCAGGTGGAGCACAGATTCAAATCACAGTTTAAACTCCCTCATAAGGAAATTTGCAGCCAAACCAGTATTAACCACATCCATCAGATTCAGACCCTGGACATACATTGAGGATGAATCAAACAAGCAATCAGACTGGTAGGACATCAATATCTATGAATACATTTTTATTCCCCCAAAACAGACACATTCTACCATGCCCTTGGTAGGGTCACACAAGGCAAATAGGTCTTCAGTAAAATACCAGATACAGTACAGTTCAAAAGATCACTATATGAATAAAGAAAAAAAGGTTATGGTTTCCCTTGCAAAAACGTGCACCCCCGGAGCCAGGCCTGGAAGTGGGGCTCAAAGGCATTTCTCCGGTGGTCAGGCTTCTGTCTCTCAAGCCTGGCCAGGCCAAGCACAAAAAGGAGACATGGATCCGCCTTCCCATGGACCTATCATCTATAGGAGAGGCTATATAGGTTGTGTGCAATGTGATTTGGGTGGCAGTCAAAGGCATGGGTTCTGTCAGACGAATCCTTGGCTACCGATTCTGACTCTTGGGACATGGAATGTCACCTCTCTTGTATGGAAGGAGCCTAAGCTAGAGTGTGAGGATGAGAGAAATTGACTCGATATAGTCAGACTCAACTCGAAGCATGGCTTGGGCCCTGGAATCAACCATCCTGAGAGTGGCTGAACCTTATCCCATTTAGGAGTTGCTCATGGGGACAGATGGTCAAACCCTTATTGCCCTCCATCTCAGTGCCCACATGTTGGGGTTCTTCCCAGTTGATGAAAGGGTTGCTTCCTTCTGCCTTCTGGTGGGGGGGGTGGGTCCTGACTCTCCTTTGTGCTTATGTACCAAATGACAATTCAAAGTACCCACACTTTTTGGAGTCTTTAGTGGGGTGTTGGAGAACTCTCCCTATGGAGACATACTTGTTGTCCTGGGAGACTTCAATGCCCATATGTGCAAATACATTGTGACCTGGAATGATGTTATTGGTACGTACAGCCTCTCCAATCTGAAGATGAATGGCATTTCATTGTTGGACTACTGTGCTTGTCACACTTTGTCCATCACAAACACCATGATCGAATATAAGTACACCTGACACCAGGACACCCTAGGCCAGTTTGCTGATCGACTTTGAAGTTTTCTCACTGAACTTGTGACCTCAAGTTCTGGACACCCAGATAAGGAGAGGAGCTGAGCTGTCAACCTGGTAGTGACCTTACTTCAATGGCAGAGGAGGCCATCCTCCAGACCAGGCCCGAGCATGCAATTAGGGTCTCCTAGGAACTTTTGGTTGAGTCTCCTGTCAGAGGGGCCTTTAACTCTTACCTTTGGCAGACCTACAAACACATCCAAAGAAGGTGGGGGATAGGGAATGTCAGTGGGCCATGTTTTGTGCACCATTATTGAGGAGACACCCTATAGCTATGGCTGGGAGGTCATTTGTGCCTGTCTTGATAGTAACCACTAAACCTGGTGGTCAGCACATGCAGTGCGGGAGGCCATCCAACAAAAAAAGGAGGCCTGTCAAGGTCTTATTAGGCTGTGGGTCTCTTGAGGCAGCAGACTGGTACTGGCAGGACAAACATACTGTAGCCCAAGCTCAGGTGATGGAGGAGTTAGGTGAAGGCCTGGAAAGAGAGTTAGCCTTGAAAAGGTTCTGGCCCATGAATTGACACATCACGAAAGGGAAGCAGTTCTCCACAAATACTGGTTGCACTGGAAGTGGGGAGTGACACACCTCAACTTGACATGTCCATCCATCACTGGGGTTGAGGTTGCTGAAGTAGGCAAAAATCTCCTTGGTTGTTGGGCTCTGGGGGTACATGAGATCTACTTTGAATATATCAGTGTCCTGGATGTAGTACTTGTCTTGGTAGACACGGCTCTGCAACATTTTTTGTGGTCATCAGGGGCCATGTCTCTGGATTGGCCAACTGAAGTGGTGGTGTTCCAATGATCATGGAATCACACTCTAAACTCTAAATCAGCCTAAACAGGAAAGTCTCTTCAGGTGTAATGCAGAGGCTGATCTAAGTGATGCTTGAACCTCAGACAATGTGTTTTTTGCCCTGTCCACAGCTCTGTCAACCAGCTCAAGACAATCTTCAAGATCCTGGAGGTGGCTTTGGAGTTTGTCCAGTCTGTCCGCATGTATGATATCCCAGATCCATTGTTAAGGGGCCATTAGGTCTTGGTGCATTGAGAACAACAGGTCCAATTTGTTTTCCATGAGGGTTTGAGTCCACCAAGGCACCCTTTGTCATCAATTCTGTTCATAATTATGATGGATAGAATTTCTAGGTGCAGACATGTCAATGAGGGGTTCTGGGTTGGTGGCCAAAGGATTTTGTTTCTGCTTTGGGAAGATGATGTTGTCCTTATGGCTTCATCAATCCGGGACTTCCAGCTCTCACTAGAGTGATCCGCAGCCAAGTGCATCGTGGCTGGTATGAGAATAAGCATGTCCAATTCCAAGGCCATAGTTCTCAGCCGGAAGACAGTAGTGGCCTGGTGGGAATGCACTGGATCGCTGATCCCATGGTTGGGGGTTCAAGCCCAATTCTCAGTAGGTTGTCACTGACCACCCAGTGCAACTAATTGGGTTCTCAAAGGCCAGCCATATCTCTCACTGTCTATGGTGGGAGGCATGTAAAAGAACCATTGCTGACTTTCGAAAAAAGTAGACATCAGCATGTTTCTGCCTTGCGATGGCCAGGTGAGCTATCAAAGATGTATTCTGCCCTCGCCTGGAGTTGGCTGGGATGGGCGCTAGCCTCCCTCATGACCTTGATTAGGATAAAGTGGTTACAGAAAATGAAAGATGAACAGTTCAGAAAATGAATGAATAGTTCTCAGTGGGAAAATAGTGGAAGCAGGAGATTGACAGGCAGATCTGCTATAAAGTAGAGCTTGTACCCATTTGTCTTGGGGATGATAGCTAAGCCACAAGGCAAAGTTTTCTATTTACCAGTTGATCTATGTCCCAAACCTTACGAGTTTTGGGTAGTGACCAAAGAGAACAAGATCATGGATACATGCGGCTGAAATGAGTTTCTTTTGCAGGGTGGTAGGGTTCTCCCTTCAAGATAGGGTGGGAAGGGTCAGTCATCTATGAGGAGCTCAGATTAAAACTGCTACTCCTCCATGTTGAGACGAGACAGTTGAGGTTGGCTCTTTTTAGAATGCCTCCCAAACACCTCCCTGGTTCGTTGTTTTTGGGCATGTCCAACTGGGAAGAAACCCCAGGGTCGACCGAGATCACACAGAATGGACTCTGTCTTTGCATGTTTATTGTGTCATTTGTACCCTTTTAACTTGTTTAACTTGTTTGCACCTTGTAAAGCTGAGTGCATTTCTTGAAATTTCATGATGTGTGAACATAATAACAAAAAAATTCTTGAGTATTTGTTATTTGAAGAAAGAAAATGAAACAAATTTATAAATTGCTAGGAAAGTCACTTCTTTATCTTACTTCAGTGCTCTCTCTCTCACACACACACACACATACACACACACACACACACAAATATATATATATATATATATATATATATATATATATATATATATATATATATATAACAGAAAGTTCTTCTATAATCACCTGAAGAGAGAGGATGGTTTCACCACGCCTCGAAACAGATCTGTAGTGATAAATGGAGTTTCAATAGAAAGTCTTTGTCCTGTCATTTTATTTTTATTGTTACTTGCTCAACCAAAAGGTATTGAGCACTCTCCTATGGAAGGATCTACTCAGAAAATTATATATATATATATATATATATTCTTCTTCTTTTTCCTTCGGCTGTTCCCTTCAAGGGTTGCCACAGCAAATGATCTGCCTCCATCTCTCCCTATCCTCTGCATCTTCTACTCTTACTCCAACGACCTCCGCCTTCACCACATCCATAAATCTTCTCTTTGGTCTTCCTCTGGGCTTTCTGCCAGGTAGTTCCAACCTCAGCATCCTACGACCAATAAACTCACTATCCCTCCTCTGTACATATCCAAACCATCTCAATCGAGCCTCTCTGACGTTGTCTCCAAAACATCTAACATGTGCTGTCCCTCTGATGTACTCATTTCTGATTATATCCATCCTCGTTACTCCCAAAGAGAACCTCAACATTTTCATCTCTGCTACCTCCAACTCTGACTCCTGTCTTTTCCCCAGTGCCACTGTCTCTAAACCATACAACATCGCTGGCCTCATCACTGTCTTGAACACTTCCCTTCATTCTTGCCGATACTCTCCTATCACACATCACACCGGACACTTTTCTCCATCCATTCCAACCTGCCTGCACGTGCTTCTTCACCTCTTTTCCACACTCTCCATTGCTCTGGATTGTTGAGCCTTCTTCTTTTCCTTTCGGCTTTTCCCTTCAGGGGTCGCCACAGCGAATCATCTGCCTCCATCTCACCCTATCCTTTGCATCTTCTTCTCTTACACCAACGACCAACCTCAGCATCCTACGACCAATAAACTCACTATCCCTCCTCTGTACATATCCAAACCATCTCAATCGAGCCTCTCTGACGTTGTCTCCAAAACATCTAACATGTGCTGTCCCTCTGATGTACTCATTTCTGATTATATCCATCCTCGTTACTCCCAAAGAGAACCTCAACATTTTCATCTCTGCTACCTCCAGCTCTGCCTCCTGTCTTTTCCCCAGGACTACTGTTTCTAAACCATACAACATCGTTGGCCTCAACACCATCTTGTACACTTTTCCTTTCATTCTTGCCGATACCCTCCTATCACACATCACACCAGACACTTTTCTCCAACCATTCCAACCTGCCTGCACACGCTTCTTCACCTCTTTTCCACACTCTCCGTTGCTCTGGATTGTTGAGCCTAAGTACTTAAAATCCTCCACCTTTCTTATCTCTGCTCCCTGTAACCTCAACGTTCCTCTTGGGTCCTTGTCATTCATGCACATGTATTCTGTCTTACTGAGGCTAATCTTCATTCCCCTCCTTTCCAGGGCATACCTCCACCTCTCTAGATTTTCCTGCACTTGTTCTCTGCTCTCACTACAGATCACAATGTCTTCTGCAAACATCATAGTCCATGGAGAATCTTGTCTCACCTCGTCTGTCAGCCTGTCCATCACCATAGCAAACAAGAAGGGGCTGAGAGCTGACCCTTGATGCAGTCCCACCTCCACCTTGAACTCTTCTGTCACACCGACAGCACACCTCACCACTGTCTTACATCTCTCATACATGTCCTGCACCACTCTAACATACTTCTCTGCCACTGCAGACTTCCTCATGCAATACCACAGTTCTTCTCTCGGCACCCTGTCATATGCTTTCTTCAGATCCATAAAGGCACAATGCAGCTCCGTCTGACCTTCTCTGTACTTCTCCATTAACATCCTCAAGGCAAACACTGCATCTGTGGTGCTCTTTCTTGGCATGAAACCAAACTGTTGTTCACAAATGCTGACCTCTGCCCTTCGTCTAGCTTCCACTATTATTTCCCATAACTTCATCGTATGGCTCATCAACTTTATCCCTCTGTAGTTACCACAACTCTGCACATCTCCCTTGTTCTTAAAAATGGGCACCAGCACACTTCTCCTCCATTCCTCTGGCATCCTCTCACTCTCTAAGACCTTGTTGAATGTTCTTTTCAGAAAATCTACTGCTACCTCTCCTAGACACTTCCATACCTCCACCGGTATGTCATCAGGACTAACTGCCTTTCCATCCTTCATCTTCTTCAATGCCCTCCTCACTTCACCCTTACTCATCTTTGCTACTTCCTGGTCCTCAACAGTCACCTCTTCTGCTCTTTTTCTGTCTCATTTTCCTCATTCATCAGCTCTTCAAAGTACTCTTTCCATCTTCCCAGCACACTTCTGTCATCAGTCAATACATTTCCCTCTCTGTCCTTTATCACTCTAACTTGCTGCACGTCTTTCCCATCTCTATTTCTCTGCTGTGCTAACCTGAATCAATCATTTTCTCCCTCTTTACTTTCCAACTGAGCATACAAGTAATCATACGCGCTCTGTTTGGCCTTTGACACTGCTACCTTTGCCTTACGCTGTGTCTCCCTGTACTCCTGTTTACTCTCTTCAGTTTTCTCAAAGTCCCACTTCTTCTTAGCGAACCTCTTCCTTTGTACACACTCCTGCACTTCCTCATTCCACCACCAAGTCTCCTTATCTACTTTCCTTCCAGATGACACACCAAGTATTCTCCGACCTGTGTCCCTGATCACATTAGCTGTTGTTGTCCAGTCATCTGGAAGCACTTCCTGACCACCCAAAGCCTGTTTCAACTCCTCCTTGAAGACAACCCAACACTCTTCCTGTTTCAGCTTCCACCACTTTGTCTTCTGCTCTACCTTTACCTTCTTCACCTTCCTCACCATCAGCATCATCCTGCACACCACCATCCTATGCTGTTTGGCAACACTCTCACCCACTACTACTTTGCAGTCACTGACTTCCTTTAAATTACATCGCCTGCACAGGATGTAGTCTACCTGTGTGCTTCTACCTCCACTTTTATAAGTCACCCTATGCTCCTCTCTCTTCTGGAAGAAAGTATTCACCACAGCCATTTACATCCTTTTAGCAAAATCTACCAATATCTGTCCTTCTGCGTTCCTGTCCTGGATACCAAACCTACCCATCATTTTTTCATCCCCTCTGTTTCCTGCACCAACATGTCCATTGAAGTCTGCACCAATGACCACTCTTTCACCTCTGGGGGTACTCTGCATCACTTCATCTAACTCACTCCAGAATCTCTCCTTCTCTTCTCGCTCACATCCTGTCTGTGGGGCATAAGCACTAACAACATTGAACATCACACCTTCAATTTCTAATTTCAGACTCATCACTCTGTCTGACACTCTTTTCACTTCTAGAACATTCCTGACAAACTCCTCCTTCAAGATGATTCCGACTCCATTTCTCTTTCCATCCACACCATGATAAAACAGCTTAAACCCTGCTCCTATGCTTCTAGCCTTGCGACCTTTCCACCTGGTCTCCAGAACACACAGTATGTCCACCTTCCTCCTCTGCATCATGTCAGCCAGCTCTCTACCTTTTCCTGCCATAGTTCCAACATTCAAAGTCCCTACTTTCAGTCCTTGACTCATGCCTTTCCTCTTCTCTCTCTGGCAATGGACACGCCTCCCGCCTCTCCTTCTTCGACGTCTTCGACCAACAGTAGTCCAATTTCCATCAGCACCCTGTTGGTTGACAGCACTGATGGCGGTCGTTGTTAACCCAGGCCTCGACGGATCCGGTATGTCATTATTTCTTGTGATTCGCATATTTTATTTGGCATTTGTTTTACGCCGGATGCCCTTCCTGACGCAACCCTCTGCATTTATCCGGGCCTGGGACCGGCATAAGGGGGAGAGACACTGGTTAGTCCCCCCCCTCACCTCATGGCTGCATTTTATATACATATATATATATATATATATATATATATATATATATATTTTTTTTTTTTTGTCAACAGTTGCTTTCGCCTTGGAACTCATCCATGGATACCACTTTTACCTCGTGTCTTTCTGATGGTGGAGTCATGAACATTGACATTAACTGAGGCAAGTGAGGCTTGTAGTTGTTTAGAAGAGGTTTTTGGATCCTTTGTGACTTCTCTGGTTAGTCTGCGCCTAGTTGGTCGGCCACTCTTGGGAACTGTCACCACTGTGCCATGCCTTCTCCATTATGGCTTTGACAGTAGTCTGCTGGAGTCCCAGAGATTTACCAATGACTTTGTTCCTTTCTCTTAAGAAATAAAATCACAACAGGGAAACTGCATTTGTTGCAAACTTGTGTTGTCTTTGTGTAATGTTTAAATTTGTTTGATGATCTGAAAAAGTTAAGTGTGACAAAGGTGCAAAAATAAATAAATTAAAAAATCAGTCAGGGGGCACAAACTTTTGCACAACACTGTATATACTGGGACCGCACAGTAAAATTTGGCTATTACCTGATCCTCTTGCAGCAAAAGAAATCTTTCTATCGAGGACTTGGTGTTGTCACTAGACTAGTGGATCACATTATTTCTTACTGGAACATCAGTGAAAAAAATAGCCACAATAGACTTTTCAATACCAACATAAAATGGACAGAACATTCACCTCGGCTTAATGAATGTCTTTGGTTCCTCATTTGAATGAGCTGCAGAAGACCCATCACTGCTGGAAACATTCCATTCAGAACTTGCCTTCACCATTGTAACACCCATAAATTGGCTTACTTTAATCCCCAGGGATTTCAATTCCAACTGGGAAGTCTAACAACTGAAGACATGGATGCCAGCCTTAAATCATAGGCTTGTACAATTTCAATGGAGAGAAGTCACCTACATCTTTAAAATGTATAGCTTATCCAAGTGCAATAAAGCATTCCAACATTGCACAACATGGACCAATCACATCAAGGACCACACGAAGGCCAGTGTAGAACCAGATAAACTATATCCTCTACCAATAAAAAAGTAACATTACTGCTGAGGGATTCTCGATCATTTGGAAGAACAAATATGAACTCTGAGCACAAACTTGTCATTGATGGCCTTCGGAAGTAATGTCCATCTGCACAAATCGAGCCAAAGCTCATCAACACAGCAAAAGTGAAGATCACACTTTTTTCTGAGATTTTATGTAATGCATGTACACAAAATCGACCAAACTGTGAAATGAAAAAAAAAACAAAAAACAAAGAAAAAAAACCCTAAAATTCTGTTGGCTATTACAGAGAGAGAGAGAGAGAGAGAGAGAGAGAGAGAGAGAGAGAGAGAGAGAGACAGACAGAGAGAGAGACAGAGAGAGAGAGAGAGAGAGAGATAGTTTTCGGTGTGTGTGTGTGTGTGTGTGTGTGTGTGTGTGTGTGTGTGTGTGTGTGTGTGTGTGTGTTGGCACTGCAATGACTTGGGCTGTCCAGGGTGTAGCCCAATGTATCCCAGAGTAGGCTGAGATGGATGGTAGCCTCCCAGTGACTCCAATTAGGATGAAGGGGCTTTGAACATCAGTGAATGGTTAGCAAATACTTTTACTCAATTTTAGAAGGAAAATCATGTGGCACTTATTTAGAGAAAGAGCTGCTTGCAAAGGCAAATTTCCTTGAGTAATTTTAAAAGTAATCGATCACAGTGTTTTTTTTAATCTTTTTCATTCTGTGGTCTGTACAGTTCCTCTCAAAAAAAATCACTGTTCCAGAAACACTTGTCTCCAGAGGTAGTGTGTGCTGCTTCATGTTTCTATCCCAAATCAGTGAATATCACCTGGCAGAAGGATGGAGAAGACATGTATCAGGACGTAGAGCTCAGAGAGACGTTACCCAACCAGGATGGAACCTTCCAGAAGAGAAGTATTCTGAAAGTCCCAGCTGAGGCGCTGCAGAAACACAACCGAGCAGGTGAAGGAGGTGGAGCGGTAATACAAAGTAGACAGGTATAAAGATATTTGAGTTTCAGATTTCAAATGTTTTCACAGTTATATCTCTCCTACAATATCTCTGTTTTTCAACGTAAAGAAAAAGCAAATACAGTTTATTTTCTTCATTTTGTGCTTACTCTTGTATTTTATTTAATTGCCACTTGTAACTTGACTCATTGATTATATAAGTAAATCTATGGGCTGTAGCTCATTGGTTAACAATATCACCTCACAGCAAGGTGGTTCTGGGTTTGAATCTCATGGCCAAGAAGGGCCTTTCTGTGCGGGGATTACATATTCTTCCTGTATCCACACGATTTCCTTTGGGTAAGCCAGTTTCCTCCGACAGTCCAAAACCATGCACAGAAGTTCAGCTGGTTTCTCCAAATCACCCACAGGTGTGAACGTCAGTGTGAAAGGTTGTTTGTGTCTGTGCAACTAAAATTAGTTTCGAATTGATGTGTTGCTTTCAAAATGCACTAAATATCAAATTTAAAGAAAATCAGTTACCTTAACCTTATTCAAGCACTAAACACCTCAAACACACCTGAGTCAACCACAGCACACCCCGGACTTCTCTCGAGCTCTAGATTCTAGAGTCTAGATACACCATGTAATCATACCCATCCACCTAAGGTCAGGACCCTTTTCATTCACAGCAACGGAATCTGGTGCATTTCGTACAATTTGGATTATTGGAAAACACTCAGTTAATTTAATCTACTGTTGATGGGGACCTGTTACATCGCCCAAGTTCCTTTATCAAAGTGAATCATCAGATTTTTATTTATTTATTTTTAATTGCACAACAAATAATCTTTAAAAATTGAGGCCATATACACTCACCCTCAAAATTAATACACACACACACACACACACACACACACACACACACACGCACACACACACACACACACACACACACACACACACACACACACACACACACACACACACACACACACATATGAACTGCTCTATAAATTTAATACATTTGCTTAACATTCAGATTTCACTTTAAAAAATATGAAGAAGAAAAAGGTTTTTTCTTTTGCAAAATGAGAAGTGGATAAAAATGGTGTTTAAAAGCAGTGTGTGGTGAGAAGCAGATGAGCAACAGGTGAGTGACAGATAAATATGCGAGTTTCATGTGGTAAGATAGTGTGATTTAAATGTTCAGTTGCTGCATGTATGCAAAATGAGAACTGTGGATTTAGAGACAGCCTTCTGGGAAAGATGACAGTTAATAAAAGAGGGAAACTACAGCTGATTTTAATGTTTAATGCATTTAAAAAGTGTGTATGGTGTGAGCATTTGAATTTGAGACTGGATTTGAATTTTTGTCTGTAAATCATTCAATTGTGTATGGGTGTGTGTGTATGTAATTTACATAGATAATATATTTGTAGATAGATAGATAGATAGATAGATAGATAGATAGATAGATGTGTGTGTGTGTGTGTGTGTGTGTGTGTGTGTGTGTGTGTGTATGTGTGTGTGTGTGTGTGTGTGTGTGTGTGTGTGTGTGTGGTAGGCATAATAAACTTAGCAGTTGATTTGAAGATACAAATAGTCTACAATCATTCACTCATTTATTTCCCAAGTCGCTTATTACTAATTACAAAACTTGGGAGGCTGATGTCCATCTCAGCTGACTCTGGTTGAGGGTGGGATGCATCCTGAACATCTCACCAGGACTAACACACACACACAAACACACGCACACATTCACACTCATATAGGGATAATTTAGAACAGCCCATTAGCTTACTGTGCATGTTTTTGACGGTAGGAGGGGAAAATGCACAGAGGAAAAACACAGTACTGGGAGAACAAACAAACTCTGCACAGAAACATCCTGGAATGCGAGTCTGGGAATTAAACTTTAGCTGGTAGCTGACAACTGCTTATTCCCATTTATCCGGAACCCCTTTGGGTAGATTGTAATATCCCAGTACTGAACAATTGCTTAAATACATTGAGGATCAATATAAGCCTTCCAATGAGGGATGAAAAAAAGTTCTAGAAAAACTTGAAGCTGAAGCAGTTGTACTACCAAAGGGATGATTACTGGGGTGACTGTGCTAAGGGTTGTCGGGTGAGTAGTGTAAATAGCATCATCATTCCCCTAATCATATTTATTGTCCGGAAAGGGCCAGCACAGTTGTACTCTGTACATCGAGATAAATTGTTCAAAGCATGAAAAAACTTGTGTCTGAATCGCTCCAGCTAAAGCCCCATCACATACATCACTCAAGAGGTAAACAACAGGTCCACGATAGAAATGATTCAGATCCCAAACTGCTGGAAATGTGTGATGGGTTCTAATGCTTCACCAAAACTACTTGTGTTCATGCTTTTAATTTTTTAAAAATTAATCTTCTGAGTAAATTGATTACATTTTTGTGATATCAGTTTATTTCCATCAATATTTCTCATCCAAAACGGTTTTAGGAGAAAAAAAAAAAATTCTTACAGAATGTATAAATGTTACACACTTCAATTTCTCTTAATTGAATAATAGACATTGATAAAGGTAAGTCTATCTAAATTGAACGTTATGCCATTCTGCAAAATTCAGGGCATGAACTTCCATTTCTTTGAACCCCTAAAATGTTCAGCAGCAGGGATGCTTCTCTTCAGAGTCCAACTGTAATCAGACATAATGACTGCATCCCAGCGACCCTGATACCTGGTCTCCATCTCTTTTATGTCCTGATGGAATCTCTCCCCCTGTTCATCACTCGTTGATCTCAGCTTCTCAGGAAACAGATCCATATATGAGAATACGAAATGTGCTTTAATGCTCATGTTGCATTCAAGTTCTGCATAGCTCCTGGCCTTGTTTCCAATAAAGTCCATGACTAGAACGAAAGCCTTCCACTTCGTTCATTGAGTTTTCAAACTCAAGATCTCTGATGAACTTTAAAAGCATGGCACAAGTGAAGCAGCCACCGTCTTTGTGTTAGATACTAGATATAATAATAGCATTGCACTGATGATTCACTGATGCGTGAATCAATGGTTTGATGAAACATATGGAATGTACCCCACATTCCCACTGTGTCGGCTGAGATACATTACAGCTTCCCCGCAACATGAGTAGGATTAAGTTTTTTAACACCAAAGTGAGAATGAGTGAAAATATACTGGAATTCATGAATAACCAGAAAAAATAAAATGAAAAAATACCAGAACACAGTTATGTGTCGATGGAGAGTGACGGGTCCATGCATCAATCAATTCCTTTCAGATCCAGTTGTGGTGATGTGAAGTGAGTATAGTGAGGTGATTAACAGCAGTGTCCAACCTGAGCAAACTCTCTGGTCTCATGGTGAAGCCCTTTATGATGTTTATCACGTTTTGAAGCAGTAAAGCATTAAACTGTGCAGCGCTACATCTCTCGAGCTGGCGGTGAGGAAACTGCTTTAAGAGTTCAGTTCATTGTGCAGTCCCTGAGCTGGAGGGTCTGTGGTGATCCACAGCTACATTTCCACCTGGAACAGTCTGATAGCATCAGTGAGGAAATCCTGAAATCAGTGGATTGTGTTTGTTGAATGGATGGTGTTAAATATCCGTCTCTGTATTTATCAGTGTGTGTTGTGCAGATATGAAAACACATCATTCAGATTACATGGTTTTATTTATTCACAGAGCAGAAAAGAAGAAATCAAACATCAGTACAAATCAGTTGGACTCCATGTTCAAGGTGTGTGTGTGTGTGTGTGTGTGTGTGTGTGTGTGTGTGTGTGTGTGTGTGTGTGTGTGTTAGAGATGTGACCATTCAGTTATGAGACGATTTGATTCGAATCCCGATTTTTGCCTTTCAATTCAATTCGATTCATATGTGGATTCTAGTTTCATTTTTTGTAAATTGTGCACTTCAAATATATAAAGTAATAAGGGGAAGTGGTGGTCTAGTGGATAGGGCGCAGGATCGCTGACCCTAAGGTTGGGGGTTCAAGTCCCCACAAGGTTGTCACTGTCCCCCGAGTGCAGCTAACTGGGTTATCAAAGGCGGGCCATGTCTGTCACTGTCTATGGTGAGAGGTTCAAGTAAAAGACCCATTGCTGACTTTCGTAAAGAGGAGCTTCAAAGCCGTCAGCGTGTTTCTGCCCCTTGCTAAAAGGGTTGTGACAGGAAGGGCATCCGACGTAAAAACCCATGCCAAATCAAATGTGTGAATCAGATGATCCGCTGTGGCAACTCTCGAGAACAGGAAAAAGCCAAAAAGAAAAGAAGAAGAGAAATATATAAAGTAATAATTGTCTGAACTGGTTATTCAATACCATCATTCAACTACAATTATTAACATATATCAAAACATGAAAATAAACAAACATAACCTTTATTTGTTTCCAGTTTTCCACCAGTTACATATTGTGAATGTAATGTACCATCTACAGTGTCCATTTCTGCATTCAGAGAAACAATTCAACAACAAATATTTCACCTTGCTTCTCAGTTCTCACTTTTGCAACTTGCACAGATACAACACACATGTTAAATGTTTCATCCAGTTCACCATGTTCACATTAACACTGGAGTACAGTCGGCCCACAATTTACGAAGACCCCTGTGTACGAAATCCTCGGATTACAAAACACATTTTCTTGAGTTTCCGTCCCCGAAATATGAAATAACTCCCTCTTACGAACAGAAATTCAAAATTCAAACACAACGCACGAGTTGCTCTCTCATTGGCTGTCTCTCAACATCCTACCCTGCTGGCCTCCCAGATAGAGACAGAAGGAAGCTTCACACTTTAGTTTTTAGTTTAGTTTTTTTAAGTTGTTTTAATTCAGTAAATGTTTAATAAATGTGGGTGCATTTGAGCTCATCTGGAATTCCGATCCCTCAAGGAACAAGGAAGTTGAGTTTGTCAAGCAGGAATGCACTTTGAATTCCACGTCTTGTGAGCATGCCCTGCAGCGAGAGAAGGAGATAGAGAGAGAGAGAGAGAGAGAGAGAGAGAGAGAGAGTGTGTGTGTGTGTGTGTGTGTGTGTGTGTGTGTGTGTGTGTGTGTGTGTGTGTGTGTGTGTGTGTGTGTGTTAATAAAAATGTTTAATAATGGTTTAATTAATAAACATGTTAATAAAATGTTTAAATGGTTTACTAAATTATTTTCTTTTACTTTTAACACATATTTCATCCAAAATTGGTGTACTATTATCATTTTTAAAGGGTTTATGGGGTTTATAGAGTCCAAAGACTGGAGCGTTGGAACGAATTAGGCGTTTAACATGTAATGTGCGACCCCGACTTATGAAATCCTCGCAATACGAAACTGGCTCTGGAACAAATTAATTTCGTAAATTGGGGGCCGACTGTATTTATATTTCAAATGTCAACTCAAGATCATAAAGAACCAAATCCTTAATCTTTAAGGACACTTGAAAAAGGTCATGTTTTCTTCTAAACTTTTAAACTATGAACTTTAACACTTAACAGATGTAACAGTAAACAGTCAGTTTTCCACCAGTTACATATTGTGAATGTAATCTCAGTTTTTGCATTCGGAGCAACAATTCAACAACAAATACTTCACCTTGAAGTTTCTTTGCTATCGGCTCACCGTGTAGACTTACTTTCAGTTTGTCATCAATGTCAATTGTCTTGTGATGACAACGCAGTGATTCTGCAGATTAGCTGTGTTGCCATGGGAAGGGAATTTCATCTCGCACTGTTGACAAGTCTCTCCCTGCAACACACTGCTCAATCACCCATGTGCAAACTCTTTTCTCTAACTGTGACCATCTAGCTTTTAGACCATTTTTGGTTTATTCATTGCAGTAATAGTATTCTTCGCTTTTCACCAGTTCCTCGTAAGTGTCATGTTCACCCAAACTTTCTTTCTGGTACTCAATTACCATTTTCATTCATTCATTCATTCATTCATTCATCTTCTTCTGCTTAATCCATGGTTGGGGCAGCAGTCTAAGCAATGAGGTCAAGACAGCTGTCTTCCCAGCCACTTCCTCCAGTTCTTCCGGGGGACACTGAGGCGTTCTCAGACCAGCTCAGAGACATAATCCCTCCACCGTATTCTCGGCCGACCTCAGGGTCTCTTCCCTATTGGACATAAAACACCACACTAGGGAGGGGTTCGGGAGGCATTCTAATCAGATGCCCGGGACACCTCAGCTGGCTCAATGTAGAGTAGCAGCATTTGTACTCTGAGTTCCCCACGAATGGCTGAGCTTCTCACGTTATTTCCAATGGAGAGCCCCGCCACCCAGCAAAGGAAGCTCATTTCAGCCGCTTCTCACTGTGATCTTGTTCTATTGGTCACTACTTAAAGCTTGTGACCATAGGTTAGAATTGGAAAGTAGATCAATTGGAACATTGAGAGCTTTGCTTTGTGGCTCAGCTCCCTTTTCACCATGACAAACCAGTACAGATTTTGCTTTACCTCAGCGGTTGCAGAGATTCGCCTGTCGATACCCCGCTCCATCTTCATTGGAGAACAAACCCTGAGATATTTGAATGCCTCCAGTTCAAATATCAGCTGTATTCCACTTTTTTCTGGCTGAGAACCATGGCCAAGGACATAGAGGGGCTGATTTTCATCTCAGCCACATCGTACTCGTCTGTGAATTGCTCCAATGAAAGCTGGAAGCACTGGATTGATGAAGCCAAAAGGACAACATCCACAAAAAGCAGAAATGAGGTCTTATGGCTACCAAATCAGATCCCCTTAATGCCTCGGCTGTTCCTAGGAATTCTGTTCAGGAAAAGCATGAACAGAATTGGTGGCAAAGAAGAGTCTTGGTGGACTCCAACCGTCACCAGAAATGAATTCAACCTGTTGTTACCAATGTGGATCAAACTCTGGCTCTGGTGATGCAGTGACCAAATGGCCCATATCAATGGCTCAGGAATGCCAGACTCTGGGAGCACTCCCCATCAGATTGCCCAAGAGACACATTCAAAAGCCTTATCTACATTCACAAAGCACATATGGATAGATTGGGAAAACTCCCATTGCCCCCTTC
Organism: Plotosus lineatus; assembly: GCA_024760905.1. Classification (NCBI taxonomy): domain Eukaryota; kingdom Metazoa; phylum Chordata; class Actinopteri; order Siluriformes; family Plotosidae; genus Plotosus; species Plotosus lineatus. The sequence continues at coordinate 136,837 of JALRMN010000026.1, read as the reverse complement.
AGGATCCTGTAGAGTGTGCAGAGTTGGTCAAGAGTTCTGCAGCCAGTACGGAAACCATATTGTTCCTCCTGAATCCGAGGTTAAACTATCAGTCGGACCCTCCTCTCCAATACCCCTGCATAAACTTCCCTGGGTAGGCTGAGGGGTGTGATTCCACAATAATCGCTTAGTAATAAACCACCTTCTGCCCCACCCCATTTTTAAAAAGTGGAACAATCACCCTGGTTTGCCAATCCTAAACTATGACCCCCGATGACCAAACGATGTTTCAGAGACGTGTCAATCAAGACAGTCCTACAACATCCAGAGCCCTGAGACATTCAGGGTAGATCTCATCCACTCCCGGCACCCTACCACCAAAGAGGTTTTTGACGACCTCTCAACCTCAGCTCCAGTGATGGGTGGACCCCACCCAAACCCCCAGAGTTTTCCTTCTTCACAGAGGGCACATTGCTGGGATTGAGGAGGTCCTCGAAGTACAGTAGGCCCTCGTTATTCGCCGGGGTTCGGTTCTGGCCCCTCCCTCAAATGAAGATAATCCGAGAGTTCTGTACCCAGAAGTAAAACCCAATGTATCATATTACATGTGCGAATGATCAACCGGAAGTAAAATACTACAGACGCTCCCTGACTTACTTTATTAATTGGTTCTGGACGGCCGAACGTAAGTTGAAAGTGAACGTAAGTTGTTCCAGTGATGTATGACGTATGGCTTGTGACGTATGACGCTCATACTGTACTATCCATAAATACCATTACCGTATCTCATAAAACACCCCTAAATCAATTATTGTAAACATAACATTGTAAAATAATATCAAATATATCAAATAATATCAACATTAATTTAAAATTAATTAAATTCAAGCAAAATAATTTCAAATTGATACATTTTAATCAAATTCATTAATCAAATATCAAATATAGCATCAAATATAACCTTTAACATTCTCGATGATGCGATTTTTCTGCTTGTAAATTGTTCTGATGGTCGACGGGTGGTCACATGACATGAAGCTGAGCCGACTCACTTTACTTGAAGCTTAAAACAGCTAATCAACGCTTCCAATATGTAAGGTGCTCAATACTGAAAGTAGTGAACTTGCTAAAAGAAGTTTACTTGCTTGAAACAAAGCGTGGGTTTCCGGTTTTTAAGTGCGCAAGGGCTCCATTGATCTCGTTTAGTACTCAGCCTGCACTGATGTGAATCAGCAGAGCGGAGAGTTCTCTTTCTTGGGTTTTCATTCATTTTACAACTCTCTTTGCTTAACTGAGTATGCATGGTAGATTGTGCCGACCTGAGCACATAGTTAATTCATCTCTGTGTATGAGACTTGCACCCATGCTAGTATTTTATATATATATAAAACTGGACTGGGAAGGAGGGGCACGTTCAGTCCTGTTTGTAAACAATGGACGCAGTGTCATTACGTCATTGCGTCATTACGTCAGCGTACTACCTAGGTACGTCTAAACTCAAAATTTGACTTTTAAAAAAAAATTAAAAATTAAAAAAAAAAAAAACTAAAAGTGAAAAAAACATAAAACGGATAAACTTAAGTCAAGGAGTGTCTGTATGTATCTATTACATGCACTAAAATATGCATTATGCATTATTGTATATACATTCACCACTTTATCGTGGTGGAGGGATTTGCGTGACCTCATGATCTTAGGAGCTATGTTGTCGGGGGCATAATGCCCCTGGTAGGGTCACCCAAGGCAAACAGGTCCTGGGTGAAGGTCCAGACAAAGTGTGATTCAGAAGACCCTTATGACACAGAAACAGACGATGCAGTTTCCCTTGTCCGGACGCAGGTGACCCCCCCCCCCCCCAGAGCCAGGCCCAGGGAAGGGGCTTCAAGGCGAGCACCTGGTGGTCTGGTTTCTGCCCATGGAGCCTGGTTGGGCCTAGCCTGAAAAGGAGACATGGGTCCACCCTCCCATGGACTCACCACCCGTTGAAGGAGTTTTAGTCATCGGGTGCAATGTGAGTTGGGTGGCAGCCAAAGACATGGGTTCTGTTGGACCGATCCTTGGCTACTGTCTCTTACCCTCAGGACATGGAATATCACCTCTCTGGTGGGGAAGGAGCTTAATCTGGTGCGTGAGGTGGAGAGATACTGACTAGATATAGTCGGACTCACCTAAACGCATAGCTTGGGCTCTGGAACCACCCATCTTGAGAAAGGCTGGACCTTATTCCATTCTGGAGTTGATCATGGGAAGAGGCTGTGAGGCAGTGTGGGCATTCTTGTTTCCCCCCATCTCGGGGCCCAAATGTCGGGGTTCTCCCTGGTTGACGAAAGGGTAGCTTCCCTTTGTCTTTGGGTGGGGGGATGGGTCCTGACTGTTATTTGTGCTTATGCACAAAACGACAGTTCAGAGTAGCACCCTTCTTGGAGTCTTTACGGGGTGTGTTGGAGAATGCTCCCTTGGGAGACTCACTTGTTGTCTTGGAAGACTTCAACACCCATGTGGGCAATGATAGTGCTACCTGGAAGGGTGTGATCAGGAGGCACGACCTTCTCCAGCCTGCACCCGAATAGTGTTCTGTTGTTGGACTTCTGTGCTCATTGAAGTTTGTCTATCACAAACACCATGTTCAAACAAAAGTGTGCTCATAAGTTCACTTGGCACCAGGACACCCTAGGTCGCAGTTCAATGATTGACTTTGTAGTGGTGTTATCAGACATGCTGCCATATGTTCTGGACACTCGGGTGAAGAGAGGAGCTGAGCTGTCTACCAATCACCACCTGCAAGCGTGCAATCAGGGTCTGCTGGGAACGTATAGCAGAGTCCCCTGTCCGAGAGGCCTTTGAACTCCCACCTCCAGCAGAGCTACAACCACGTCCCAGAGGAGGTGGGTGACATGGAATCCAAATGGGCCATGTTTCGTTTCTCCATTGCTGAGGCGGCAGCCCATAGCTGTGGCAGGAAGGTCATCGGTGCTTGTTGTGGTGGTCACCCCTGAACCCGGTGGTGGATGCCTGTGGTGAAGGGGGCCGTCCAGCTGAAAAAGGAGGCCTATCAGGTTTTATTAGCCTGTGGGACTCCCGAGGCAGCGGACAGGTACCGGCAGGCCAAACGTGCTGTAGCCAAGGCTGTCACAGATGCAAAATCTTGGGCGTGAGAGGAGTTTGGTGAGGGCCTGGATAGTGATTATCGGTTAGCCTCAAAAAGGTTCTGGACCACCATCCGATGATACCGTGGGGGTGGGGAGCTGCTTACCTCGACTGGGGATGTCGTCGAGCGGTGGAGGGAATACTTTGAGGACCTCCTCAATCCCACCAACACACCCTCTGTGGAGGAGGAAGACCCTAGTGGTTTGGGTGAGTGTCTGCTCATCACTGGAGTGGAGGTCACTGAGGTTGTCAAAAAACTCCTCAGTGGTCGAGCTCCGGGGTTGGATGAGATCCTCCCTGAATATTTCAGGACTCTGGATGCTGTAGGACTGTCTTGGTTGGTCATCCGGGGCTGCACCTCTGGATTGGCAAACCGGGGTGGTGGTCCCGACTTTTTAGAAGGGGGACCAGAGGGTGTGTTCCAATTATCAAGGAATCACACTCCTCAGCCTACCTGGGAAAGTCTATGCAGGGGTACTAGGGAGGAGAATCAGACCGATAGTCGAACCTCAGATTCAGGAGGAATAATGTGGTTTTCGTCCTGGCCGTAACACTCTTGACCAACTCTATATGCTCCACAGGATTTTGAAATGGGGCATGGGAGTTTGCCCAATCTGTCTGCATGTGTTTTGTGGCTTGGGAGAAGGCTTTCGACCATGTTCCTTGAACAATCTTGTGAGTCGTCCTCTTGGAGTACAGCGTTCCGGACCCATTGCTATGGGCCATTCGATCGCTGTATCACCAGTGCCAGAGTTTGGTCCATATTGGTAACAACAGGTTGAATTTGTTTCCAGTGGGAGTTGGAGTCCATCTCTCCTTTTTGCGGACAATGTCCTTTTGGCTTCATCAAGTCGGGACCTGCAGCTTTCATTGGAGCGGTTCGCAGTTGTGTGTGAAGCAGCTGGGATGAAGATCAGTACCTCCAAGTCTGAAGCCATGGTTCTCAGTCAGACAAGGGTGGAATGCACCCTTGGGTCAGGAATGAGGTCCTGCCCTAAGTGGAGTTTAAGTGTCTTGGGGTCTTGTTCACAAGTGAGGGAAGGATGGAGCAGGAGATCGACAGACGGATCACTACAGCCTCTAAAGTTAAGCAGAGCCTGTACCGGTCCATCGTGGTGAAGAAGGAGCTGAGCCGCAAGTCGAAGCTCTCAATTTACCAGTCGATCTACCTTCCAATCCTCACCTATGGTCACGAGCTTTGGGTAGCGACCGAAAAAACAAGATCGCGGATACAAGTGACTAAAATGAGCTGCCTTCGCTGGGTGGCAGGGTCTCCCTTAGAGATAAGGTGAGAAGCTCTACCATCCTGGGGAGCTCGGAGCTCGGAGTAGATCCGCTGCTCCTTTTCATTGAGAGGGGCCAGTTGAGGTGGCTCAGACATCTGGTTAGAATGCCTCCCGGATGCCTCCCTGGTGTCATGTTTCGGGCATGTCCAACCAGGAAGAAACCCCGGGGATGACCTAGAACACGCTGGAAGGACTATGTCTCTCGGCTTGTCTGGGACCGCCTCAGCGTCCCTCTGGACATCTGGACCTCTTTGTTTAGGTTGCTGCCCCCACGACCCGACCTCGGACTGAGCGGAAGATGATGATGATGATGATGATATATGTGTGTGTGTGTGTGTGTGTGTGTGTGTGTGTGTGTGTGTGTGTGTGTGTGTGTGTGTGTGTGTGTATACATATATATTGTGTATATTTTATATATCTTACACGAACTGAGTATAATACAACATCTTCAATTAAACATACGGAACTGTAGTTTTAAAAAAATGCCCACTTTACTTGTTACTTTAAATAACCATGTTTTTCCCACGGGTCCACGCGCTCGCATGCACTCATACAGGGTGTTCAGTGGGAGGCTTGGACACTATCTGAACTTTCGCTGTGTTCTCTTATAAGACGTTGATTTACGTTATTTAGCGCCATATTGGTTTTTCTGAAAGTCTGTGATCGATCGTGCATGCAACATTTCTAAGAATGCCAGCATGGTTTTACACTTTTCAGCAGATTTATTTAATTTATTAAAGGCTTCCGATCCCAATGTGGAGTTTATGGGGACTGGCTTGTTAAGAAAGATGAGTTTAACATCACATGCATATTTTGCAAATGTAATATTTGTATAAAAGAGGGTGAAAAGGCACTTGGCAAACAATAACTGTAAAGTATGAATTTTTTTTTTGCATTTGACAAAAACAATGCATAGCTTGATAAGTAACACGGAGTCGCATTAATAATAAGAAGTACTTTTCTTATTAATAAATAACTTCATTATAACAATGATGTTTAAAATAAATTCAGAGTCTTATTATACTCTAAAATTGTTGGTCTCAGTATTAAAAATATATTTGAGTCTCAGAGGATTAGATTTTATTTTGTTTTTTATTTTTTTATTTTTATTTTTTTTTTGGCTCTCTTAGTCAAATAGGTTCCCGACCCCTGACATAGATGAATATCATTAATTATTAATAATAAATTATAATTAAAGGTAAATTGAGCAAGTTTATGTCACAAGCTCTCAGTTTCAAAAAGGTTGGTGACCCCTGCTGTAGAATAAAAGAATGTGCAGTGTGTTTCTATATTCCTGACAGGGCAATGTACAGACTGGATGAAATTAAAGGAGTCGACTAAAAGTAAAAAGTTATTTGACCGGGGCTTCTGTAAATGTGAGCCACTCCACCGAAAGTAGGATCTTGGGTCCAAAAATGAAAAATGAGCTTTTTACACAGTCAGATAGAGGAGGCCCAAAGTTGCAAAATGCAGCAAAAAGTTTGTAAATACCTTGAAAACTGAGCGAGCTATGCCATTTCAAAAGACGTTTTAAAGAAAAATGAGCACAAAACTTGCACTTCTTCCAAGATCATTAGTCCTTAGCAACCAAACGTTTTTATGCACCTGTCTGTCTTCCTTTCGGCGTTTTCCCTTTTACTCGCCACAGCGAATCATCTGATCTCTTTATACAAGTAAGCTCATCAACTCTGCCCTCAGCATCATCATCTTAATCTATATCCTGCTCAGCAGATAACATCACATCATCTTCACAAACACCAATCATCACACTTTTATTAACATATGCTTCTTCTTCATCAACATCAAAGTCAAAATCGTCATCATCACAGCTGGCATCATCATCATCAGTTTGTTTGTATGTAAATGGTATGAAACATTTAAGTATTTTTCAGGTTCTGACCAATTTTCCTACAAAACTAAACAACCCATGATCCAGCATGTCCAGTCCAGACAAGATTACACAGAAATCAAATGATCAAAAAAATTCCATAATGAAATTTTGCATGCAGAGAAAAATACCAATACTCATTTAAGTTCCTAAAGTACATAATACTGAGCAGATGGTATTTTATTTGGCATCATTTCTTTCTTAATATTCCAACAGACCTGAAGTATCATACACAGAGAGAGAGAGAGAGAGAGAGAGAGAGAGAGAGAGAGGATGTAAGCAGTGGGTGCTCATTTGTGCATCTATCACACCATTTGCACTCATTTGCCCAACTCCCTTCATATACTGTATTTTCTTCCATTCAACTTGCACTAGTTCTGTCATGCCTGGAGTATATGCGTTGGACCCAAAGATGCAGGAGACCATGTGAGACGATTCAACGATTTATTAAACGTTCGGAACTGGAAATCGCTAGAAAATGCAGACTGGCGGGAACTGGTCGTGCACGAAGTGTGGGCCAGGGATCAGAGAGATCGTCAAGGAACAGAGTCACTGGAATCAATCTTCTGACAGTGGAGGGGAGCATGCAGCTCCCTTTTATCACTGGCTGCCACTGATTGCCGATTAGGACCAGGTGCGCTCCACTCCGAAACTCCTCTACCGGCGATCGCCACGCCCCTCACCCGCACCTGCAATGAACTGAGGAAAGGGTTAGTGTCTCCAGCCAGCACAGACCATGACAGTACCTCCCCTTTAAGGGGCGCCACTTGGCGCCCGACCAGGCTTGTCCGGGAACTGGCGATAGAACTCCTCTCGCAGGTCCGGTTCCAGGATTAGGGAGCGGGGAATCCATGACCGCTCTTCGGGACCATACCCCTCCCAGTCCACTAAATACTGGAAGCCTCAGCCCCGCCTGCGCACGTCAAGGATCTTGTTGACCGTGTATGCGGGATGTCCGTCAATCAGTCGGGGAGGAGAGGGTGGGGGGTCGGAGGGCGGGTGGAGAGGACTTTCAACCACTGGCTTGATTAGGGTGATATGAAACACTAGGTACACCTGAGTGAGGGTGGAAGTCTTAGTCGGATGGCACTGGGGTTTATGATTTTTTTTCAATCGCATGGGGCCCAATGTATCGGGGAGATAGTTTCTTCGACTCAACTTGCAGGGGCAGGTCCCAGGACGAGAGCCACACTTGTTGTCCGACCTTGTAGGGAGGTGCCGGGGTACAGTGGCAATTGGCCATCCTCCGGTTTCGGGCCACTGTTCGCTCCCATTGATCACCATGAAGGGGGGCATCCCGGTGGCGGTGCAGATCAGCAAATTGTGTGCCTACTCTACCCATGGGAGGTGTGTGGCCCAGGAGGCTGGGAGGCGGGAGGCGACGCAGCACAGGGAGGACCTGAGGCGTTCCGCCTGCCCGTTCGACTGGGGGTGGTAACCCGAGGTCAGACTGCAGGAGACTCCCAGGGTGTCGCAGAATGCCTTCCAGACTCTGGATGCAAATTGGAGGCCCCGGTCTGACACGATGTCCTGGGGAATGCCATGGAGGCGGAAGACGTGTTGGATCAGGAGACCCGCTTTTTCCATTACCGAGGGGAGTTTGGGTAGGGCAACGAAATGGACCGCCTTGGAGAACTGGTCCACTACTGTCAGGATGACAGTGTTGCCCTCAGACGGGGTAACCCGGTGATGAAATAAACCACTATGTGCGACCAGGGGTGATGGGGAACGGGTAAGGGTTGGAGGAGACCCGTGGGCATATGATGGGAGGACTTGCTCTGGGCACAGAGTGACCAACACATCTGGTGGGAGTTCAACCTCTTGGCCGTACAGAGGTAAGCCAGATTCTTATGGTCGGTCCAGACCACAAAAGGGTGAGCCGCTCCCTCCAGCCAGTGCCTCCATTCCTGGAGTGCCAAGACTACTGCCAACAGCTCACGATTCCCAACATCATAATTCCGTTCCGCTGGAGACAAGCGATGGGAGAAGAAGGCACATGGGTGGAGCTTCTGGTCTGCGGGGGACCATTGAGAGAGGACCGCCCCCACCCCTGAGTCACCCCTGAGCAGGGTGGGGTCCGGGTGGATCAGTACAGGGGCGTGGATGAATTTCGCCTTCAGCTTGTCGAACGCCACCTGGGCACTAGGAGACCACTGGAACTGAGTCTTGGGTGATGTTAACTGTGTGAGAGGGGCTGCTAGGTGGCTGTAGTCCTGCACAAACTGGCGGTAGAAGTTTGCAAACCCCAGGAACCTCTGTAGCTGTTTCTGCATCCCTGGAGTCAGCCACTCCGCCACTGCCGTCACTTTTGCCGGGTCAGGTCCTATCTGCCCCTTCTCCATGATGAACCCCAAGAACGAGACTGAGGGAACATGGATAATAATAATAATAATAATAATAATAATAATAATAATAATCAGTTCATTTTCTGTACCCGCTTAATCCTAATTTGGGTCGCGGGGAGGCTGGTGCCCATCCCAGCCAACTTTGGGCGAGGGCAGAGTACACCCTGGACAGCTCGCCAGGCCATCGCAGAGCGGAAACACGCTGACTGCTTTGCAGCCTACTCTTGTTGAAAGTCAGCAATGGTTCTTTTACATGCCTCACACCATAGACAGTGAGAGACATGGCCGGCCTTTGATAACCTAGTTAGCTCCACTGGGGGGGGACAGTGACAACCTTGTGCAGAGTAGGACTCGAACCCCCAACCTTTGGATCAGCGATCCAGCGCCCTATACCACTAGACCACCACTGCCCCTATAATAATAATAATAATAATAATAATGATAATAATAATAATAATAATATTATGGATTCTGGGTAAGTGGGGGCTTTATTAGAAGCCCGAGATTCACCTGGATTGGAACACCAGTAGAGGGAGCAATGCCACCCCCCTGGCCAGGAATAACACCAGCAACAAACCAGCTGGAATTATATTTGTTATCAGGAAACATAAAACTACACCACTCAGACAAGTCAGGAAACTTAAGGACTTGAATGTATTTATAAACAAGCACTTCACAAAAACAATGCAGAAATAGAAAAAGCACACAATCTCAGGAAACAAGGGGGAAATCACAGCAAATGGTCTCCAAACTGCAAGGTATTAATTAAACTCCAGGAATCACCCGAGGAAGCAAAAGCGCTGGTGGTCTAGTGGATAGGGTGCAGGATCGCTGATCCTAAGGTTGCGGGTTCGAGTCCCGGCAGGGTTGTCACTGTTCCCCCAATGCAGCTAACTGGGTTATCAAAGGCGGGCCATGTCTCTCACGGTCTATGGCGAGAGGTTCATGAAAAAGAACCATTGCTGACTTTCGTAAAGAGTAGGCTGCAAAGCCGTCAGCGTGTTTCTGTCCCTCGCTAAAAGGGTTGTGTCAGGAAGGGCATCCGACGTAAAAACCCATGCCAAATCAAATGTGCGAATCCGATTATTCGCTGTGGCGACTCCCGAGAAAGGGAAAAAGCCGAAAGGAAGAAAGATTGTGGAACTAGAAGAATACACTATTAGTTTATATAAGGCAGAGGACTAAAGAAGCAGAAAATAAATATAAAAATATAAAAATAAAATACTCTAGCTGGAAAATCCCAGATCATGGAGCATCTGGACTAAACACAGATGAGGTGATAGAGAGAAACCTTCCTCCATGCTTCTCACAGCTGACTTATTTTACATTTTATTCACATGATGTGATGGTGTCTCACTCAGTATGAAAATTAAAACAAGGAAAAACACGTTTTTGTTCGTAGACGAACGTTCATGAAACGTATGGAATTAAGTTAAAGTTTTGGATCTCTGTAGTTTTGAATAAAAAACAGAAATAATGCCTTTGCTTTAATTATAAATTTAGAAAAATATTTTTTTTGATAAAACAAAACAAAACAAAACAAACAAACAGAACAATGAGAACTTGTAACCGTCACGGCATGTTCGCACCAAATTCTGACTTCAACTTCTGCCTCCAAAGTTAAAGAGCTTCTGAGATTAAACCTGCAACCCAGGGACAGAAACATATTTTCATTTCATTTCATTTTCTGAAGTGATTTATCATTTACACTGATATAACATAAAACATGGGAAAATGCTTTATGACTAAAAATGTAACATTTATATTGTATATTATGTTAGAATATAATAAAAAAGAACAGTTTTCCAACAATTAATTACATGCATGCATAAAAACATAATTACATGCATTAATTACAATAATAAATACACATTTAAAATATTCCTACAGTTTACAGTACTGTGTGTATCATTCTTGGGGAAATTTTATAAATATAAACTACATTTACTAATTTTTCAACCTTTCATTCATTCATTCATTTTTCTGGAACCACTTAATCCTAATAAAGGTCACGAGGAGGCTGGCGCCCATCCCAGCCGACTCCGGGTAAGGGCTGAGTACACCCAGGACAGCTTGCCAGGTCATCGCAGTGGGTAAACATGCTGACGTCTATGCAGTTCCTCTTGTCGAAAGTCAGCAATGGTTCTTTTACATGAACCTCTCACCATGAACAGCGAGAGACATGGCCCGCCTTTGATAACCCAGTTAGTGCACTGGGGGGACAGTGACAACCCGTTGACAGTGGGGCTTGAAAGCCCAACCTTAGGATGAGTGATCCAGCACCTTACCACCAGGCCACCACTGCCCAATTTTAAACCTTTCTCACCTTAATAATCTAAATTTGATATGTGTTTAAAAATAAATAAAAAAATAAAGTTTGCTTTGAAATAATATACAACAAAACAACTGGGCCGACAGGCTGAGACCGAACAAACCGATCCATAAGCTGGTAACATTGTGGGGATGGAACTGGACTCTGTGATGGTGGTGTCAGAGAGGAGAATGTTTTCCAAAATAAAGACAATATTCTTCAAAACCACCCACTTGCTACACAACCTGCTGATCGGTCACAGGAGCCGTTCAGTGAGGAATTGATAACACCAAAATGCACCAGTGAACCAAACAGGAAATTATAATACCTGGGAACATTAAACTGTACAAAACAACATCAACTGCTATATATTTACATTCTCCTGTTTATCATGCGAGGCGCTCCACCGAATGTAGGAACAAGTGACATATGGTGCCTGTGAGACAAAGCGTGGCTTATCTGGACTTCCGATCTTTCAAGTGAGCAAGTGCGTGTTGAATACTTGTTTAGTAATCAACCTTCACTTGCTCACTTGAAAGATCGGAAGTTCGAATAAGCCGCACTTTGTCTCACAAGCACCATACATCACTTGCGACAAGCGCCTACATGTAATGGAGTGCCTCACATATGAGGGCAGTAGTGGCCTGGTGGTAAAAGTGCTGGATCACTGATCCTAAGGTTGGGGGTTCGAGCCCCACCTCAACGGGTTGTCACTCCCAAATCTCCCCAGTGCACAAACATGGTTATCCAAGGCCAGCTGTGTCTCTCATTGTCTGTGGTGTGAGGTTCATGTTAAAGAACCGTTGCTGACTTTCGACAAGGGTAGCTGCATAGTCGTCAGCGTGTTTCTGCCGCGTAATGGCCTGATGAGCTGTCCAGGGTATACTCTGCCCCACCCTGGAGTCAGCTGGAATGGGTGCCAGCTTACCTGCGACCCCAATTAGAATTAAGTGGTTACGGAAAATGAATGGAAGTTTATTATATTGATAAAACTGTCTGTCATGGACTGCGCTGTATCAGAGCAGATTGATCAGTCACTGCTATGTTTTTTCAGTGTAACACTGCCACCCAGTGGTACAGAATAACAATGTGGTTCTAGTCTGAAGTTTCACTTTATTTCACAAAAGAGCACATGGCTGGCGATGCTGGACAGTTTCATTTTCTATGTTCAATGGAAGGAATATGTTCCATTTGCTTATCTATTTTCTACATACGAAAGAAAAACATTTCAAGTATATTTACGGAAAAACTTGAAATGATAAGGAGGTGTTTGTTTAGCAGTTGTCTTGAATCATTAGCCTGAAAAATGTGCAGTATTCTGTTGTTTTATGGATCCCTACTCATTCATCTATCCCTTTTATGGTCTAATTGTTCATGTACATTATGTGAGGATAATTGTATACATAATAAATACTGACCTTAACCTGTATTATAAGACTGTATTATAAGGGTCGGGTCACGGGGGCAGCAGCCAAAGCAATGAGGTCCAGACGTCCCTCTCCCCAGTCACTTCCTCCAGCCCTTCCGGGAGGACACAGAGGCATTCTCTGACAAGCCAAGAGACATAGTCCCTCCGGCATGTTCTAGGTTGACCGCAGGGTCTCTTCCCGGTTGAATATGCCCGAAACACCACACCAGGGAGGCATTCAGGAGGCATTCTGACCAGATGCCTGAGCCACATCAACTGGCACCTCTCAATGCACAGGAGCAGCGGTTCTACTGCGAGCTCTCCCCAGATGGTTGAGCTTCTCCCCACATCTCTAAGGGACAGCCCCGCCATCCGGCGAAGGAATCTTATTTCAGCCACTTGTGTCCTCAATCTTGTTCTTTAGGTCACTATCCAAAGCTCGGGACCATATATATATATATATATATATATATATATATATATATATATATATATATATATATATATATATATATATATATATATATATATATATATATATATATATATATATATATATATATATATATATATATATATATATATATAACAAATACAGATTGAGTGGTGTCAGTGAGGGATATGTACAGTACTATCAAAATACAGTAATAAACAGTAGAATGTGAATATATGACAGTGGATGTTAGTACTATTTGGTGTGTATGTACAGTTTAATGTTTATAGGGATTAATGATTTCCTGTATGGCTCACTGGTGCATTTCGGTGGTATCAGTCTCTCACTGAATGGCTCCTGTGACTGATCAGCAGGTCCTGAAGTCGGTGGGAGGTATTATTCAGTCTTCTTCTCCTTTTCCTTTCGGATTTTCCCTTCAGCGATTGCCACAAAGAATCATCTGCCTCCATCTCACCCGATCCTTTGCATTTTCTTCTCTTACACCAACTACCTTCATGTCCTCCTTCACCACATCCATGAATCGTCTCTTTGGTCTTCCTCTAGGCCTTCTGCCTGGTAGTTCCAACCTCAGCATCCGACTACCAATATGCTGTGCTCACTATCACTGCTCTGTATATGTCCAAACAATCTCAATCTAGCCTCTCTGACTTTGTCTCCAAATTGTCTTACATGTGCTGTCCCTCTGATGTGCTCATTCCTGATCCTATCCATCCTCATTACTCCCAAAGAGAACCTCAACATTTTCATCTCTGCTACCTCCAGCTTTGCCTCCTGTCTTTTCCCCAAGGCCACTGTTTCTAAACCATACAACATCGGTGGCCTCAAAACCGGCTTGTACACTTTTCCTTTCATTCTTGCTGATATCCATCTATCACACATCACATCGGACACTTTTCTCCAACCATTCCAACCTGCCTGCACATGCTCTTTTCCACACTCGCCACTGCTCTGGATTGTTGAGCCAAAGTACTTAAAATCCTCCACCTTCCTTATCTCTGCTCCCTGTAACCTCACCATTCCTCTTGGGTACTTGTCATCCATACATATGTATTCTGTCTCCTTCTGATCTTCTCTGTACTTGTCTATTAACATCCTCAAGGAAAACACTGCATCTGTGGTGCTCTTTCTTGGCATGAAACCAAACTGTTGTTCACAGATGCTGACCTCACCTTTTAGTCTAGCTTCCACTATTCTTTCCCATAACTTCATCGTAAGGCTCATCAACTTTATCCCTCTGTAGTTGCCACAACTCTGCACGTCTCCCTTGTTCTTAAAAATGGGCACCAGCACACTTCTCCTCCATTCCTCTGGCATCCTCTCACTCTCTAAGACCTTGTTGAATGTTCTTGTCAGAAAATCTACTGCTACCTCCCCTAGACACTTCCATACCTCCACCAGTATGTCATCAGGACCAAGTACCTTTCCATTCTTCATCCTCTTCAATGCCCTCCTCACCTCACCCTTACTAATCTTTGCTACTTCCTGGTCCTCAACAGTCACCTCTTCTACTCTTTTTAAACTCTCATTTTCCTGATTCATCAGCTCTTCAAAGTACGCTTTCCATCTTCCTGGCACATTTCTGTCATAAGTCAATACATTTCCCTCTCTGTCCTTAATCACTCTAACTTGCTGCACGTCATTCCCATCTCTATTTCTCTGCTGTGCCAACCTGTATAAATCATTTTCTCCCTCTTTACTTTCCAACCGAGCATACAAGTCATCATTCGCCTGCTGTTTGGCCTTTGACACTGCTACCTTTGCCTTATGCTGTGTCTCCCTGTACTCCTGTTTACTCTCTTTGGTCCTCTCAATGTCGCACTTCTTCTTAGCTAACCTCTTCCTTTGTCCACACTCCTGCACTTCCTCATTCCACCAGCAAGGCTCTTTATCTACTCTCCTTCCAAGTGACACACCAAGTATTTTCCTACCTGTCTCCCTGATCACATTAGCTGTAGTTGTCCAGTCACCTGAAAGCACTTCCTGACCACCCAAATTCTGTTTCAACTTCTCCTTGAAGACAACACGACACTCTTCCTTTTTTCAACTTCCACTTTGTCTTCTGCTCTGCCTTCTTCACCTTTCTCACCATCAGCATCATTCTGCACACCACCATCCTATGCTGTTTGGCAACACTCTCACCCCCTACTACTTTGCAGTCACTGACATCCTTCAAATTACATTGCCTACACAAAATGTAGTCTCCTACCTCCGCTTTTTATAAGTCATCCTATGCTCCTGTCTCTTCTGGAAGAAAGTATTCACCACAGCCATTTCCATCCTTTTTGGAAAAACTACCAATATCTGTCCTTCTGCGTTCTTGTGCTGGATACCAAACCTGCCCATCACTTCCTCGTCCCCTCTGTTTCCTGCACCAACATGTCCATTGAAGTCTGCTCCAATGACCACTCTTTGACCTCTGGGGTTACTCTGCATCACTTCATCTAACTCACTCAATAATCTCTCCTTCTCTTTTAGCTCACATCATGCCTGTGGGACATAAGCACTAACAACATTGAACATCACACATTCAATTTCTAACTTGAGACTCATCACTCTGTCTGACACACTTTTCACTTCTAGAACATTCCTGACAAACCTCTCCTTCAAACTGACTCCTACTCCATTTCTATTCCCATCCACACCATGAAAAAAAAGCTTAAACCCTGCTCCTAAGCTTCTAGCCTTGCTACCTTTCCACCTGGTCTCCTGAACACACAGTATGTCCACCTTCCTCCTCTGCATCATATCAGCCAGTTCTCATTTTTTTTTTTTTTTTTTTTAGGTATTGTTCAGTATAGTCTTTATTTTGGAAAACATTCTCCTCTCCGACACCCAGTTTTATCCCCACAACGTTACCATTCTTGTAGATCAAGGTTTGCTTAGTTGTTAATGTCTGCAACCCGCAGCCTGCTGCTCAGCATGCAACAGCATAGAGAACAGCATTGGCTACGAGACTCATAGAACATCCTGAGTAGAGTCCGACAAATGTTAAACGACCATAATATTTTATTATATGTAATACAATTTTCTTTTCAGTTTCATTTTCTTCTGCTGAGTTCTTCTGGTGTGATTTGGGTTGTTTTACAAGACACTTTAAGAATCAGTGCATCATGTTTTTTCAGGTTTTTATTGTGGTTGGCTGTTGGCAAAAGGACAAAAAGAGGCTGTGAGCATCTGCACACTTCAGCAGCCGCCACAGAACCGAATCTTCATTTAACCAACATTTACAATAAACACATCGTTCTGATAAACAGGGTTACAATTATAGCTCCTGTTCATTACATATTATCCTTGGGTCAAGATTAATGTGTACACACACACACACACACACGCGCGCGCACTTGCACTCGCACTCCAACGCTCATCCCAATAGGACTGAAAAGTGAACATGCTTCATCCTGCTGAGGATAAGATGAAGAGATAAATATAAAAAGATAAGGATAAAAACTATATATTAATATTGAATACAAGTAAATTGAAAAAAAAAAAAAAGACCAGCAATTACAGAGTATAATAGGACTCTGAATTTATTTTAAACGACACTACTTACTTACTTAAAGTAAGAAAGACTCTGAATTTATTTTAAATAAACATTGTCATAATCTCATAATGAAGTTATTTATTAATAAGAAAAGTACGTCTTGCTATCAGTGCTGTAGTGGTCAAAAAGTGTGTACACGATGGCAGCGCAGCAGCAGGTGCACGGAGCGCGCGGGGTGCGGCTTTGGAATTATTTAGCACTTCATCACTTTTATTTATACAGTTGCGGAATTTACGTTGATCAACTATAAAGTAGTCCAAATTAAGTCAGTACACGCAACTCAGCCACTAAAACAACTGGGTACACCGCGTGTACCGACCACTACAGCACTGATTACTATTAATGCAACTTCTGGAGCTGCATGGTTTTGCTGATGGTTTTATAGTCTGATTGCGACGGGGTGAGGACTCGACACGCTGCAGTGCTTGTGACAGGAAGCGCGTCCAAAGTTTTGGTAATCAGCCAGTCTGCGGGTTGTAGTTTTTCCATGTCTGTCCATTTGAGTTTTCTTGCCAGCTGTGCTTGACTTTGTGGAAATGAGCTGATCAAAACGAGGGAAATGTATCTCTTTACTCAAAAACAACACACACAGGTTGTGGCTGTTGTTATAATCCAATAAAATTAGAGTTTCAAGGTATCGGACCCGCCCACGTACATAAAGGATTGGCTCTTCGCTGCGTGCCACAGTGACATGGCATTGAAAACAGATGAATAGATTTAAATGTGCGAGATTTATTCATCTGTTTTTGTTTATTTGATGGCTTTCTTTTTTGTATTTTTATTTAAATGACAGTGAAATTATGTATTCATTATTCTGTTAAGAAAGGCCACCTGATTTATCTGAGAGCCAGATACAGTCATCAAAAGAGCCACATCTGGCTAGCGAGCCATACATTCCCGACCCCTGCTTTAAACTGTGTACCGGTAGGCCTATTCGTAGCATACCGAGTTTAATAATATCAATAGAATTTAATACTATAATCACTTAAATAATATCATTCATAGTCATATTTATACATAATGCTGCTTGAGCACTTCTGTTGATGATCTGACATTTGCTTCTCTGTGCCACGGGCCCACAGCAAGATGACCAGACTGGCATATCATATTACGATGCCTGACACGTGCAATACACCAGAACCAGCTGTGTTTTACTCCACTAGGCGATAATCAACAACCACACAGATAAACAAAACGAGGGTAGCACCTCGCTTATTTGGATATCATATGACTACTTGCTCCATATGACCAGTGATGACGGCACTACCCCCCCTCCCCAGATTTTTACACCGGTTTTGCATTAATCTCAAAAACGATCCATTTGACTGAGAAAAAGGCGGAATCAAATGTAATAAATTGTATAACAAAACAAAGTGATAAACATGCTACATTACAGTATATAAAGTCACACACACACAAACATAGGTACAGTACTGGAGTAATGATTGAAAAAGTGCTTTCAGATGATTATTCCTCTTCAGGGACTTCAGAGGAAACTATTGTTTCTTCAGGAGAAAGTCTTATTTCTTCAGAAGAGACATCCAACGTCATTCATATGTACATTCAGATACACATTACAGAGAAATTATTATTAAATTTTTTATACATGAACAGAATGTTTATTCTCATCAGAGTTCTTCCTCTTCATCATCTTATGAATTCCCACAGCAGCAATAAGAAGAACGCGACTCAAGAATACACCAGCAATAGCTCCAGTCGTCACTCAACCCGATCCTCCACCTGTGAAGTGAGTACAGAGTGTTGATGTTCTGCAGTAATGAATCACTTTCACTCTGTAAATCTGGAGTTTTAGAGGAAAGTGTTTCTCTGACCTCTCAGGATTCAGCGCTCGCTCACAGGCAGCACTAACTCCTCCCCCAAGCTGCTGTGCGGAATCACGCAGGTGTAGATGTGTTTCTGCAGATCCTCAGCTGATACTTTCAGAATACTTCTCTTCTGGAAACGTCCATCCTGGTTGGGTAACGTCTCTCTGAGCTCCACGTCCTCATACACGTCCCTTCCGTCCTTTTGCCAGGTGATATTCAATGGTCTGGGGAAGAAACCTGCAGCATAACACACCACCTCATTCAATGAGCCATTCTGGAGCAGTGACGCCTCGGGACGAACTGCAGAGACACACAGGAGACATAAATATTATACACCGAGAGATTATTTCATTTACAGTGTAAATAATAAAGCGGTGTGTGCATGTCTGTGAGCTGCAGGAACAGATCCTGTCATGAGTGTATTTCCTTTCAGTGTGTGTGTGTGTGTGTTGCAGTGTACACCATTAAGGTGTACATTTGATGGAATACTTGGTATTACATAATTGGAATGGAAAAGAACACTTTAATTCATGAAAAGTGAAAAACAAAAAGTGGATTAAAAATGTAAGTGCATATGGGCTGTATAGAGCAGAGTTTTTGAATAATTTGGAATGACGGCCAGATCACAAAAATAATCCCAGATGAGGAGCCTGAGAAATCTGTCCTGAAAAACATTACTGGCTGCAGATACAGTCAAGTTACAGTGAAGTGAACGTTGTGTATTTTGTCAATGCCGCATAAAATTAGTGCAGTGTACGTATTACATCAAGACATACAGTCGTGTTCAAAATAATAGAAGAAGCGTGGAGTTCGATTAGTGACGTGCCAACAAGACAACGATCCCAAACACACCAGTAAACTGGATCCATCTTGGTTCCAGACAAACAAGATTGAGGTTCTGGAGCAGCGGCCTGATGTCGGACTTTAATCCAATACAAAAAGTTGTGAGGTGACATTAAAAATGCAGCTTCTGATTCAAAAGCAAGAAATCCAGAAGAACTGTGGAATGCAGTCCGATCATCCTGGGCTGGAACACCTGCTTACAGGTACCAGAGGTTGGTCGACTCCACAACACAGATGTGCAGCAGGACTCAGAAACAGTGTTTATACAAATCAATATTATTTCAGAGATTCAAAGGAAAACAACATTTATCAGTTTATTAAATGCAGCTGTGAGGGGGGGGGGGGGGGGCAAAGCAGTGTCTCTCCCTCATGCCGGTCCCAAGCCCAGATAAAACCAATGCCAAACTCTATCATGCAAATCACAGATATTACCTCCATACCAGATCAGCCGAGGCCCAGGTTAACAATGACCGCCATCAGTGCTGTTAACCAACAGGGTGCTGGTGGAAATTGGACTACTGTTGGTCGAAGGAGAGGCAAGAGGCGTATCCGTAGGCGGAGAGAGAGAGAAGAGGAAAAGACCAAAGTAGAGATTTATGTATGTGGTGAAGGAGGACATGAAGGTTGTTGACATAAGAAGATGCAGAGGACAGGGTGAGATGGAGGCAGATGATTTGCTGTAGTGACCCCTGAAGGGAACAGCCGAAAGGAAAAGAAGAAAGAAGACGACACTGTGAATGTTTGAGTTTATACACAAGAAAACAGACACTGTTTTTTGAAGTCTAATATTCACTTTTCTTCAATTTCATTAAATAAATAACAAATTTGAAATATTTTCTTCATATTTTGATTTGGAATAAAACGTATTCTGTTCCCAATGTATTTGGAAATAAAAGCGATCATCAGGATTTTGAATTTTATTCATTTATTTCTTTTTTTTTAACACACTGATGTTATTTTTTAAATCAACTGTATAGGCCCAAAGAATTTCTACATTAAAATCACAACACACACCATGTTGAGTAACATGTAGAATTTATAACTAACAGGCAACATTCACTTAAGTTCACACAACTGTCCCAACGGAAACAGTCGCGTACTTGTGTTTAATACCGTAATACAACAACATGTCAGTAAATAGTATTTGGTATTCCAAATCAACTTCTTTATGGTTTTCGCACACACACACACACACACTTTGTAAAATAGAACAGCCAACTCAAAGTGCCAGTACAGTCTCTCGCTGGAGTGATTTGCAGCGGAGTGTGAAGCGACCGTGATGAGATCAGGTGAATCAACAGATGGATTGATGCAGTTTGAACCACTTTTACTTTTTCAGAAACATTAATTTAATTTGAATTTCCAACATAATCTCTTTTCTGGTATACAGGATTTCCCCTTACCAGCATGAGTTGCAAAGCCGATTTAGTCTGCTACACGTGTCCAAAATTAGTAATAAATCCCCAAGATTAATCATTTAAAACCTTTTCCAGATAATTATGTAACAATCGGACATGGAATGAATGTATCATGGAGGTTTTTATGTGCAGCTCCACACTCCACCATCTCAAGCACACGTCTGCATGTTAGCCGTTAGACCAGTGGTGAAACTGCAACTGTCCAACAAGCCAAATTTGCTTCATTCAAATTTTAAGGCCAGGCTCAATACAGAACATTTTTCTCATGATCCAGTGTGACACGTATTCAGGGATCCCTCACTTTCCGCGGTAAATTGGGACTGAGATCCCCGCACCAGCATTGAAATCTGCAAAGTAGGACACACTCACCCTCTCACACACACCACCCGACTGACATATACGTACAGTAGGCCTTTGACTATTCGCTGTTTTGCAACCACAGTTTGAGTATTCATGTACTGCCAAGCAACTGACATGTCACTCAAATTCAGCCAATGGCTGTCCTCCTTCCTGCTGATTGGTTTAGATGATGTAACGCCCCTTTTTCCTCATTCGTGCACAAGTTGTCAATGAGCCTCTTTTTTTTTGTGTGTTTTAATTACCAGTTAAGCTCCATGATGCCACTCAAACGCTGTGTGTCTTCTCTGGTTAAGCGATAGAAAACGTTGGATGTCCCTTCTGAAGAAATAAGACTTTCTCCTGAAGAAACAACAGTTTTCTCTGAACTGTTGTATTAAAGTATTTTTCAATTATTATTCCAGTACAGTATCAATAGGCTGCAAAGCCATCAGCGTGTTTCTGTCCCTTGCTAAAGGGTTGTGTCAGGAAGGACAGTCGATGTAAAAACCTATGCCAAATCAAACGTGCCAACCATTCCCTGTGGCGACCCCTGATAAAGGGAAAAAGTTGAAAGGAAATCTCATTCTAGTACAGTACCCAAGTTCATGTTTATGCGTGAGAATTTATGTTTTGTAGAATGTTTAACAAACGGTACCAAAAGGATAAAGTTTATTACGCTTCATGTCCTTTTACATTGAACTTGGAGTGATGTCTTGGAGTGACGTCTCCTAAGATGGCGTTGCCCAGAGGGCGATGTCGCGAGTTCTCAGCATCAACTTGTTTCTTTGTTCATTTTAATTTGTTTTATTTCTTGATGTTTTGCACTATGCTTGTCCATGACCGATCAACCCTACTACAGCTATGAGATCAGAGTGTCTTCAGGCGTGTATAACTCGGCACACTCAACCCCTGAGCTAATGTGCTAGGGTAGCTCAATGCTAGCTGCACCCCGGCTAACACTAAGCCCAGGCGGGGAGGGGCCGAACGAAGATGGATGAGCTTCATGCTCAGATTGCAGCGCAGAGGGATCTACAGGACTGCTCCATGCTGTGTTTCTGTGAAACATGGCTCGAGGAGAGTGCACCCAACAAGGCGATTGCACCAGCCGGCTACACGGCCTTCATCCCCTGCGATCCCAAACTCCGGAGTCGTTGTTCGGCCCCTTCCCACCTGGGCTAATTGTTACCCGGGGTGTGGCTAGCATTGAGCTACCAGAGCATATTAGCTCACGATAGAAGTTGTTGCGTGCTTAGTTGCCCGAAGCGGAAGCTGCTCATAGCTGTAGTAGGGTCGACTGGTCAAAGACGACCATAGTGCAAAACATGAACAAAACAAAACAATAAAACAAATTAAATCAAACAAAGAAACACTTTGACTCTGAGAACTCCGCGATGTCACCCTCTAGGCAGCGCCATCTTGGAGACATCACTCCAAGTTCAATGTAAAAGGACATGAAGCGTAATAAAGTTTATCCTTTTGGTATCATTTTTTAAACATGTTACAGAACATACAATCTCACGCACAAACGTTCTAAACATTAAAAATTATAAAAGTACACCAATTTTGTATGAAATATGTGTTTAAAGTAATTCTAAAGGGTTTATGTAGTATTCGGAGCCTTGGAACAAATCACGCATTCGGTTCAACTTACAAAAAATGCAGGTTTAAGAAAAAGGCGCTGGAACACATTAATTTCGTAAAGTGAGGTACGACTGTACAGTAAAACCTCCGCTGACGAACACTTAAGCTCATGAACTTTTCGCCTCAAGAACATTAAATTCGCGAGCATATAGTCTCTGCTGACGAACTAGTTTTCGGCGGACGAACCAAACCACGCGGTCGAACAGCGCCACGGTGGCGGCCACGAGAAGCTGACGCATACTCACGGCATCCCAGTTTGTCACCCCCTTTCTTTGAGTGCGGACGTGCGTTGTGTTTGATAGACATTTTGGACCATATTGAGTGTACTTTTGCTATTATGGGACCGAAAAAGACCCCACCACAGGCTAGTGTTAAGCCTAAGAAGACATTAAAGAAAATTACGATCGGTGTGCGTTTGTGTGACTTAGCGTCCCAGTACGCTAAGTCTACCATTGCTACAATCCTTAAGAACAAGGAAGCTATTAAGGGGGCGTGTGTGGCTAAGGGTGTTTCTGTGTTGTCTAAGCAACGGTCTCAGGCAAACAGTAACTCCCCTCCTTCCTCCTCCCCCCACTCCATTCCATCAAGCCATCAACTACCATCACAAAGGTAAATAAAACGACTTTATTATACAGTACAGTTTATTTCTTTAATTACAATACAATAGCACATTTATTATACATAAAATAAGGTATATTTTTGTGTAGTTTTAAGGCTTATCTAGTAGAAAATTATGTTTTATGGGGACCTGGGAACAGTTTATTCTCATTTTAATGGTTTCTTATGGGAAATAAATGTTCGGAAGACGAACTTTTCGCCTTACACACACTTTCTGGGAACCAATTATGTTCGTGAGCAGAGGTATCACTGTATATATATATATATATATATATATATATTTAACCTGCAAAGCATTCCACACCATTTTAACGACATTTGATGATAAATCCAAACATTTATGTTTCCTTATAACACAAACGTTCGTTCTCGACAATAAACATGAATCCCTTTTTCTTTTAATTGTTCTTTGAAATATGTTAATGCCAAATTGTTATCTGGTATCTTTCACGAGTTTAAAATACATTTCGTACAAACTGCAAAGAAGGTGTCTTAAATCTCTTGTCATCCTAAACCAAGTTAAACTAAGTCCAGCTGTGCTTCCATTACGTCGACTACAGTGTGAAAAAAACTATCGAACTGTGACTAATCAAATACACAAACAAATCACAACTGGCCCATTAATATACATGTATTTACAGGGGTAAATAAATGCATTAAAAATAGTCTGACAATGTATTTTATCCCAAGACATGTAGAACAAAAGTATAAAATATGAAAGAGTGAAATATGGACACAACTTGAATTGGAATTCTAACACAAATAGCACTAAATAACCGCACTGCTTAACCGAGGGCTGCAGCTCTTGAAGTGGAGGATGACTGGGGTATCAGGCACCACTGGGGACACTTAAGGTTTGGAGCCATGAACTCTGGAAGGCCTGCAGGTCTGAAATGTCATAAATTTGGTTCTCCATAACTCTTATGCAAATTGCTGTCATTCCCAATCACATATACAAATTAATTGTTATTACATTAACAGCATCAATATGAATTGATGGGCCATAGTGGTCTGGCGGTAATGGGCACTGGATCTCTGATTCTAAGGTTGGGGGATCGAGTCCCACTCTCCACAAGGTTGGCAATGTCCTCCCAGTGCAGCTAACTGGGTTATCAAATGCGGGCCATGTCTCTCACTGTCTATGGTGTGAGAGTTATGTAAAAAAAAAAAAAAAAAAAAAAAAAAAAGTGGTCAGCTCATCTGAGTGTTCAGGCCGCTGATCAATCTGTGTGCTCCGTACAGAGACTGACCAATCAACTGCCTGAACACTCAGCTCAGTTGATTAAATGAGCAAAGTCAGGTGTGCTTCTGCTTGGTTAAAACAAAAACCTGCAGCCACATGGCCCTTTCTGGCACGAGTTTGACACCCCTGGCTTAAATGGTATTTTGATGGTGTTGACCAATGACGTAGAGAAAAATGAAGATAGTTGGTGTAAGAGCAGAAGATGCAGAAGACAGGGTGAGATGGAGACAGATGATTTGCTGTGGTGACCTCTGAAGGGAAAAGAAGAAATTGGTGAAAGTTTTAATAAAGAGACAAGAAAATATGTAAAGAGTTCAGAATAATTGAACAGCAATACTACATTTATTTTAAATTCCTCTAACTGTAAAGATATCAGAACTGTATCTCCACAGTACTGTAGTAGTAACTCACAGAGGTATGATCAAAATATGAAATATGAATATTCTTTCATGTCTTTGTTTGAGCAACTTGTCCATGCACTGAAGAAAATAAAATGCATTCATATTTAATAAAGTGTTGGAAATCACAAATTACTTAAGATATTTATAAATTAATGTTTTTGTTATTAGCCTGTTTGGCAGATCATCGCTAAACATTTGACTTAATTTTTTGATTAAATATCTGGGGGAAAACTCTCTGAAGATGTAAAGCCAAATTGTCTTAATAATTACATAATTTTTATAAAATTAAACTGCTGCATTTATTTTAAAGAATATGCTAGGTGTGGGACTCTCAGTGTCCAAATCCAAAACACAGTCCAGAGTTGAAATCATGAGACAGACAAGGGTGGGACAATGAAGCAAACCACACTGAAGAAATAATCCAAAATGCAGAGTCCAACACACAGACACAGTTCATACACAAAATCAGGATTTCAGATGCTTTACATCAATGAATGTCAAGGTCAAATAATGACACTTGATCATTGACTGGAAAGGCAAGCAACAAACAGAAGATTTGGTGAAGACTGTCAGAAATAAATAAATAAGTTGAGCATTGGTTCTGTTTAAACAGTTTAATTGCACATTTTGGCTCATCGCCTGCTTTTGCCAATATTCCAGCTGAATGCTTGCGAGAGTCTTTCCATGATAGAAATCAAATAATTTTTTTTTTTCTTGTGGAAATTTATTCCCAAATTGCTGCATTCTCCAACTTCCCAACTTCAAACTTGAATAAATATTTCCATGTTCAAGTTTATTTGTGAGTCAATGTATCAAAATCTTTAGTGCATGCCTGGGAGATAATATATTAAAATATCTACCTATGGTGAACACAGTTTTTTTTTTAATAATTCAAATACTTCCTAGTTTGTACCTTTTTCAAGCTCAATTTTGTGAAAAGAGAAAGACCTCATTATGTTCACATCCCGCTGAGCCTCTGCTTAAGTCTCCACGGGTCCAATAATCACATGAATTAAAGCCTAGGTGCTGCACCCTGAACTATGGAATCTACATGTGTTTGGCAAAATTGGTAAATAAGTACCAGATTTAAACTGAGATCGATGATATATATAACTTTTCCTGCCCATGTTACATGGTTATCTTGTGCTCCCACTCATCACTGATGGATTGGCATTTATTGACTTTCGACAATAAAGAAAAGTTGAACATGTCAAAACACCATCAATCAGCTCAGTGTAACTAATTAGACAATTATTATCTGAAGCTATTATTATTGCAAAGGATCCGGAATCTGATCGCATACTCCAACACTGACTGCGAGCCTTGCTCGATTCGTAGTAGCTGACTGCTCGCTTCCCCCCCTTTTGCCGGATGGTCAAAGACCCTTTTCATTTCCAGCACGAACTGGTCAAAGTTCAAGCATAACTCCGGGGTATGGGTGGCGACTGATAGTGCCCAGGATGAGGCTTGCTCTGTGAGTAGGCTCATCATGAAAGTGGTCTTAGCCTGGTCAGTAGTGTATGAGAGCAGCTGCTGGCTGAAGACGAGCAAACACTGATGGAGGAACTGTGCACATGAGACGATCGTGCCTGAATACCTGGCTGGTGTGGGGATGAGAGGCTCTCAGCGCATGGGGAGTAGATAGAAGGAGAACAGAAGGCATGTGATTTCAAAACAAATAATGAAAAAATGCTAATATCTCTGTTAATAAATGAGAATAGGAGTGTGAGGAAGTGAACATCAATGCGTATGCAAGGTAGTGAGTGTACTAGGATGGGTGTGTGATGTAGTGCATGTGAATGGGTGTATGCATGGTGGTGAATGCATATGTGTGTCTGGTAGTAAATGTGTTTGGGTGTATATGTGGTTGTGAATCCGTATGGGCATATATATGTGTATACAGGGATCTCTCACTTTCCACGGTTAATTGGGACTGAGATCCCCATGTGACCACACAATATGTACAATATTATCAAGATAATAAACAGTAAAATGTGAATGTATGACAGTGGATGTTGGTGTTATTTGGTGTGTCTGTACAGTTTAATGTTGACAGGTATTAATGATTTCCTGTGTGGTTCACTGGTGCATTTCGGTGGTATCAGTCTCTCGCTGAACGGCTCCTGTGACTGATCAGCAGGTCCTGAATTCGGGGGGAGGTATTGTTCAGTATCGTCTTTATTTTGGAAAACACTCTAGTCTCTGACACCCAGTTCCATCCCCACGTTACCGGCCTTGTAGATCAAGGTCTGCTCAGTTTGTTAATGTCTGCAACCCTCAGCCTGCTGCCCCAGCATGCAACAGCATAGAGAACAGAACATCCTAAGTAGAGTCCGACAGATGTTAAACAACGAGTATAATATTTTATTAATTGTAATATAATATTTCTTTTTTCAGTTTCATTTTCTTCTGCTGAGTTTTTCTGGTGTGATTTGGGTTGTTTTATTACACTCAAAGAATCAGTGTATCATGTTTTTGCAGGTTTTTATTGTGGTCGGCTATTAGCAAAAGGACAAAAAAAAAGGTGCTGTGGGCATCTGCACACTTCAGCAGCCGCCACAGAACTGAATTCTCATTTAACCGTCAACATTTACAATAAACACATAGTTCTGATAAAGAGTGTTACAATCATAGCTCCCCCAGTGGAGCTAACTGGGTTATCAAAGGCCGGCCATGTCTCTCACTGTCTATGGTGTGAGGCATGTAAAAGAACCATTGCTGACTTTCGACAAGAGTAGGCTGCAAAGCCGTCGGCGTGTTTCTGCCCTGCGATGGCCTGGCGAGCTGTCCAGGGTGTACTCTGCCCTCGCCCTGAGTTGGCTGGGATGGGCACCAGCCTCCCCGCGACCCTCATTAGGATGAAGCGGTTACAGAAAATGAGAACAATCGTAGCTCCTGCTCATTATATACAGTGGTATAAAAAAGTATCTGAACCTTTTGGAATTTCTCACATTTCATAATAAAATCACCATCAAATGTGATCTGATCTTTGTCAAAATCAGACAGATGAAAAAAAACATTGTCTGCTTTAACTAAAACCACCCAAACATTTATAGGTTTTTATATTTTAATGAGGATAGCATGCAAACAATGACAGAGGAGGGAGAAATAAGTAACTGAACCCTCTGCCTAAGGAGACTAAAAGGGCAATTGAAACCAATTTTGACCAAACAATTTAAGTTAGGTGTGTGCCCAATCACTGATGAGTGGCTTAAAGCTGCCCTGCCCACTATAAAACACACACCTGGTAAGAATTGTCTTGATGAGAAGCATTGTCTGATGTGCACCATGGCTCGCTCAAAAGAGCTGTCTGAAGACCTGCGATCAAGAATTGTTGATTTGTATAAAGCTGGGAAAGGATACAAAACCATCTCTAAAAGTCTGGATGTTCATCAATCGAAAGTCAGAGAAGTTGTCTACAAATGGAGAGAGTTTGGCACTGTTGCTTCTCTCCCAAGGAGTGGCCGTCCACCGAAGATGACGCCAAGAGTTCAGCGCAGAATACTCGGAGAGATAAAAACAAAAAACCCTAGAGTGTCTGCTAAAGACTTACAGAAATCACTGGCACAGTCCAATATCTCTGTGCACACATCAACTATATGTAAAACAATGTCCAAGAATGGTGTTCATGGGAGGACGCCAAGGAGGAAGTCACTGCTGTCTAAAAAAACATTGTTGCTCGATTAATGTTCGCAAAAAGGCACTTGGACACTCCACAGAAGTTTTGGCAAAATATTTTGTGGACTGATGAAACCAAAGTTGAATTGTTTGGGAGGAACACAATGTCATGTGTGGAGGAAAAATTGAACAGCTCATCAACATCAACACCTCATGAAGCATGGTGGAGGGTGCATCATGGTTTGGGTTATATAAGTTATATTTGTGCTTCAAAGTCAAAAAGGACTTGAAGTATATTGTGTTTACTCAACAGATTACAAAGTCAATGTTGACTATGGCAGGTCTAATGGTCTGTAATCTGGGGGACTTTGAATTTGGTGGCTCTGCTGTCTAACTCCTTTTTCTCCCCAGTGGTGCAGGCTACTCGAGCTGATTGCAGCAGCACACACCTGATTCCACTCCACAAATCTACTCCTTATAGTTGATATCCCATGTTTCTCTCTGGCCACTGGTTATAGCTGTGCTCAGCCAGTTTACAGCGTCTCAGTCACCAGTGTTTATTGTTTGTTATTTTCCCTCTGTCACCACCAGTGTTTGTATTTGTCTCCTGTCTCCAGTGTTGCCTTGAGTAAAAGAAATCATTACTGTTGCACTGCACACTGTCGCCTGCATTTCTGGGTTCGGCTGAGAGCCAAAGCTTAACAGGTAGAGTTCTCAAAAGCCCTTTATCAGCAACCTACAGACGCTCCCCAGCATACATTCATCCATTTTACGTTTTTTCGATTTTCCTTTTTTTTTTTTCCAAAAAAAAGTCAAATTTTGAGTTTAGACGTGCCTATGACACTGCATTCATTGTTTACAAACTACAGACTGTGTGTGTGTGTGTGTGTGTGTGTGTGTGTGCGTATATATATATATATATATATATATATATATATATCAGTTATATAGTCTTACCCTTGTGTTAAAACATCATCTCTGTGTTTACACTGTTTTGCGGACTTTTGTAACCCTAAGGAAATCTGGTTGGTCAGAAATGTAGGTCTACTAGCATGGGATGAATTAACTATCTGCTCAGATCGGCACAATCTTTATATTTATTATTCAGTTCATTTCAGTTAATTTTCTGTACCCGCTTAATCCTAACTTGGGTCACGGGGAGGCTGGCGCCCATCCCAGCCAACTTCGGGCGAGGGCAGAGTACACCCTGGACAGCTCGCCAGGCCATCGCAGGGCGGAAACACGCTGACGGCTTTGCAGCCTACTCTTGTCGAAAGTCAGCAATGGTTCTTTTACATGCCTCACACCATAGACAGTGAGAGACATGGCCGGCCTTTGATAACCCAGTTAGCTCCACTGGGGGGGACAGTGACAACCTTGTGCAGAGTGGGACTCGAACCCCCAACCTTTTGGATCAGCGATCCAGCGCCCTATACCACTAGACCACCACTGCCCCTGTATTTATTATATTTTACCAGAATCCTAAGAGTGTATACTTATATTAATATTCATTAGGATTTGTACTTGTTCTTTGTATGCATCTCTTGAATAAAGTTTACTTACTTACTTACACAAAAGAAAGAACTCTCCGCTTTGCTGGGAGACTGCATCAGTGCAGGCTGTGTTCTAAACGAGTTCAACAGCACCCTTGTGCACTTGAAAGACCAGAAGTCTGTATAACTCACAGCAAGTACACTACTTTCGGTATTGAGCGCTTCACATATTGTTGACTGTTTTAAGCTTCATGTAAAGTAACTCGGTATAAATAAGTGACTTATTTGAAATTAATGTTGATATTATTTGATATATTTGATATTATTTTACAATGTTATGTTTATAGTAATTGATTTAGGGGTGTTTTATGAGATACTGTAATGGTATTTATGGATGTATAGTACAGTATGAGTGTCATACGTCACACGTCATACGTCACTGTAACAACTTACGTTCACTTTCAACTTACGTTGGGCCATCGGGAACCAATTAAAAACGTAAGTCGGGGAGCGTCTGTATATACAATATGCACTAAAATAATGGCACACATTCTTTGTGTAGGCCTTATTCTGGTGTACAGAGCTCGAAAAATGAATGAATTTTGGGCATCCAGGACAGATTTCTATTTCAGGGATACCAGCCATTCTTGATCTAGACCAGCGATCGGGATCAGGGGTTGACTAAGAGTGTTATGGCACGTGTTGTTGGGGGACTGTGAATTTGGCGTGTCTCTCTCTCTCGCTCAAGCGCTGCAGGCTCCATCAGAGGGGCGTGGCTTACATACGTGGGTAGATTGCACTGTGCATACCTGATCTCACTCACCAATCTACCGTGCTATTAAGACGGGCAATGCACTCATCCAGGGGTTAGAACATTGTTCCTCATTTCATGTCTCTGTTCCCCTTTGCTCTCTCTGGCTCCTGGTTCCAGTTCCACCCTTGCCCATTTACCCATGCTTTAGTTCCCAGTGCTTAGTGTTTATTGTGATTTTCCCCGTTATAATAATAAACCAGCTCTGTGGCATCTTACACGGTCTTCTGCATTTCTAGGCCTGGCTGAAACTCATTCTGTCACAAAGAGAGCCAAAAACACATATTTTAAAATCTAATTCTCTGAGAGTCATATCAAAAGTTTTAAATACTGAATACAAGTAACTGGTAAAAGAATACCAACACTTTTAGAGCATAATAAGACTCTGACCTTTATTTTAAACAACATTGTTATAACAAACATGTTAATAAGATACTTCTTACTATTAATGTGGCTTCTGGTGCTGCATGGTTTTGCTGATGGATTTGTCGTCTGGTTGATACGTGGTGAGGCTCAGCTTCATGCAGGCGTTTAGGCAGGCGTTTAGGCGTCCATCTGTTAAACATGACCGCAGGTTGGTCTTGATGTTTTTCACCTGTGAGAAAGACTGCTTGCATGCATAGAGCCAAACATGGTCAGTACAAGACTCACACTCTGCAGTGTTTGGTATGTGACAGGAAGCGCGTTCTGAGTTTGGACAATCAGCTGGTCTGCGGGTTGAAGTTTTTTTCAAGTGAAATTTACCTCTTGACCCAAAAACAACACCTGCAGGCTGTTGCATATAATCCAATAAAATTAGTTACAAGGTTTTGGACACTCCTTCACACTGGAGTACAGAAAGGATTGGCTCTCCGCTGCGTGCCACAGCGACAAGTGGCATTGAAAATAGATGTATAGATTAAAATGTGTGATTTATTTATCTGTTTTTGTTTTATTTGATTTTTTCCCCCTGTATTTTTATTTAAATGAGAGGGAAATTATGTATTATTTAATCTGTTAAGGAAGGCTGCCTGATTTATCTGAGAGCCAGATGCAGTCATCAAAAGAGCCACATCTGGCTTGCAAGCCATAGGTTCCGGATGCCTGGTCGAGACGGTTCTGGCTGCATACCCAATTACCTTTCACTTTTGGTTTGATATTATATTATATTATATTATATTATATTATATTATATTATAATTTGTTGCACTGGATTATTCATTCATTCATTTACTTTTTGAACCACTT